>JZKD02S1514077.1:117050-146747 GCA_000966675.3 Picea glauca
GCAAGACCTCACTCGTTCATGCATGCTTGGTCTGGTTTCTGAGTTGATACGATACGGTTCTGAGTTTCCTTCCGTTTGATCACCCTTTAAAATAAACCGTGACATTAAATCTGATGGGCTTCGGGCTCTGCTCCTGCTAGCAATCCAGGAGTGACTTCCGAACGCCAACACTATAGCAGAAGAAAAAGACAACGAGATGCAAAAGTTGGGGTGGTATCCTAACCTATATGCTCAAGTTGATTTTTTATTTTTATTTTTTATGGACCGTCAATATTTTCTCGAAACTCAAAAACAATGTCCCAATACCCAATCAAATCCCTCCCATATAACTCCTGGATCACTCTAAATGGTTTTTGGTATAAAGAAACTAATAAGGGAGGCCAAAAAAGTGACAAAAAGAGGCAAAAAAGTCTATAAATAGAAGCTGGCAACTCATTATCACCATTGCTGATTTGGAAATTGACTCTGGAGCCAAAAGAACCCCTTTGCCAAAAATAGTGATGACGAAATGAACTTCTGCTTGGACCAAGTAAGTACAAACTCCCTTATCTAGTTATTCAATACTTCAATTTCGTTATTTAGTTTATTTTTTGGGTGGGTGTCGACCTTAAAAAGGTCGGCCCTAGGTACACGCGGGCTGTCTCTGGACAGGCCGCGTGTACACTCAGGCAGAGTAAAGTCTACTCGCGTGTACACGCGAATGTCACCTCTACATCCCACGTGTACCCCCCTTTTATGATGAAAAATCAAACTAAAAGGAAGCACTGACCCTCCTTTACCTTGTTGTGTTGGAAGGATGTATGTCCAGTGGAGGGAAAGGGAGCATGAGGCAATCAGTGAGTTGGTTGCTGCAGATCCGAATGTCATGGCCGTGTTAATGCAATGCGGTTTACTCAAATTCTTTCTATGTCCATTTATGCACGCGCAACCAAGGCTACTCAATGCCTAGATTGACTACTGGCACCCTGATGCAGAGGCATTTATGCTAGAGGGAAAATCACTGGTGCCCACCACCGAGGATATCTACTTTCTGACTGGCGTCTCAAGGAGAGGGGAACCAGTCAACTTCCAGACTTTTCCTGCGGGGCCGAGTAAGATCTCGGAATTGATAGCTGATAATTGTGAGGCTAGGACTAACCGTGTGGGATCCCGGGTACCCATTAGCAAGATTACTAACTTAGCGTTGTAGACTATCTTGTTACTGATTGGGCAGATTACCGGCTCAGTAGCCATGCATTAGGCTTCGCGCGCACAGATGAACTATGCCATCCAGTGCATGAATGCACAAATTTTTGACTGGAGTACCACACTGCTCGAGTGCATGAAGAGGCAATTGACAGATTGCCAACAACGGACACAGAGGAACTTCGGGTTCGGGACCATCTTGTGTTCATTCTTTTTTTAGAGAGTTCTAAGTTTCATTCCTCGGGTTGTAGTACGAGGACATCAAGCCTCTTTCCCTGTAGTGTGTAGATGGGCAGTATTACTGCTACGACAGGGTGGTGGAAGGACCGTTGAGTCCTTCGACGATGATTTCTTTGCTTGGCTGTCACGACAGATCCCTGTTATCGAGGACTACCCGTATGCAGGGATAGATTTCTCTAGAGATCTTGAGATACCCGTGCCTCCTAGTGAGGAGTGAGGGGAGATGGTTAAGTCTCCACTTTTGTAGTTTTTTTTTTGTTTACATATGTAATTTTTATGTCTTTTTGTGATATATATCATTTTTTTTGTATGCCAAAGTATTTGACGGGTAAACGTTTGTTGCATGCAGATGTGGGACCCATGAGACCTGTCGATTATGCACGGAATAGGCATCGTCCATGGTCAGAAGCCGCGGCTTCCACCTCTGGGGGAGAAACAGTAGCAGGGAACCTCCTAGCCAGAGAGGCTGAGAGGGTCCTTAGAGGAGTTGAGCGGAAATTCTCTGCGCTCACTCGCACATTCCCAATGGCAGAGATAGAGGACTTGCCGCCATCCATGCAGCCTCATGTTGTGGGGGCACCTCGGACATGGGTCTGATTGTTTAGGCATTTAGCCTGTGCTGTGGATGATTATAACAGGGCCCATAGGACCTGAACAGACTTAGACTTTTTATGTGCCACAAGCACCTACTTGTATATATATTTTGATGGCATAAACCCGGTGACTCGTTACTATTTCCATTTTTGAGGCGCTTGCGTCCATCTATGTACTCTGGTTATTTTGTGATGTTTATATATGGTTTTTATCTTTTTTGTGTCTTATGTATTCTGTGTGCAAAAATGTATTTACATGTTTATGTTCATGTTCTTTTATATGTGGGTAAGATGCCAATCTAAAATTTGATTAGCTAGAGTATCTGTAATTTGGTTTAATCTCCTAGGAACATGAAAATATGTAATATAATCAAAATTTTGTTCTAAGAGATGTACCTTAAGGAATCATCAGTGTAAAGTTGGATCATGAACTCGGTATACTCTGTTCAGCTGCGACACAACCAGTTGAGCGTTGAGATAGACCCGAAGATGAGAGATACCCAATGACAAGGCATCACGAAGCAACTCAATAACTGCACTATACTCGATGACATTATTTGTGGTGTCACCTAAGCATATACCTTCGGAAGATAACAAATGACCCTGTGGTGTAAAGATTACCCAAGCTGCAGAAGCAAGCCTCCGCGTGTGTCGACTAACATTGTCTGCATACCCAACAAACACCTCAGACTCACTTGACATTTGCCATATTGATGAAAGATAACATCAATGACACGTCCATAACACTTTAAAAGAAACTTAAAAAGTAATAGTACAAAGACTATACATATGTTACAAAAATTTACCCACAGTGACCTTTCTATGAGTAATACTTCTTGAGGTAGAGCCCATTTCTAGGCTCTGCCAAAGAATTCCCTTCAAAATCAACCAATCGATAAGCGCCATTTTTTAATACCTCTTTTATAATGAAGGGTCCGAACCACATGGGTTTAAACTTTCGTGTCCCCAGGGGGTCCTTGTCTTGGTGATAGACCAGGACAAGGTCACCTTCAGAGAAAATCTGAGGACGAACGAACCTATCATATTGGCACTTTCCCTTTTGTTTGTGAGCCTCGTTGGCTAGGGCCGCATCGCAACACTGCTCATCAAGCTACTCAAGGTGTACTAACCGTTCTTCAAGTGGAGAAGTGTCTGGAAATAACTGTACTGCCAATTTTAGAGATGGGATTTGAAATTCGATGGGAAAGACTGCCTCCAACCCGTAAACAAGTTGAAAAGGTGAGAAATTGGTTGTAGTCTTAACAGATGTTTGGTAAGCCCATAATGCCGAGTATAACATGAAATGCCAATTTGACTTGGCTGAGTTGATAGTTCGCTGTAGAATAGTCTTAAGAGTTTTGTTTACATCTTCCACCTGCCCATTGGCTTGGAGGTAGTAAGGTGATGAATGTTCCTACCATAACCTAAGATTTGATGTTAATTCGGTCATAATTTGGTTCTGAAAGTGACTGCCATGGTCAGTGACAATCTCTCTCGGGACACCGAACCTTGCTATGATCTGGTTGAATAAAAAGAGAGTTGCAGTCTCTCCATCATATTTAAATGTTGGCATAGCTTCGACTCACTTAATGAAGTAGTCGACAACTACGATGATATAGCGGTGCCCCCTTTCTAACGGGGGTTTGCATGTAGTGTAATCAATCCCCCACTTAGTGAAGGGACCAACTGTGATGACAGGAAATATAGGAGCGGGATGTGCCCTCATCTTCTGAGAGAAGATTTGGCACAGATGGCACTTCTTGACTGATACGATACAATCTTTGATAAGTATCGGCCAGAAGTAACCTGCTCGTAGAATCCTTTGGGCTATTTCCAACCTAGATAAATGACTACCACAAGATCCAGTATGGAAATTTTTGAGCACTATGATGGCCTCCTCATGAGTGAGAGATCGATGTAAGATGCATTCTACACCTCTCTGATACAACGTATCATCGAGTATGAGATAATTCTTAGCCTGATGGTGTATCTGCCGATGCTCTTCATGAGAAGCATAGGTGGGGCACTTCAAAGTCTAGAGATAGATAAGTATATCTTCGTACCAGGGGTCTGAAGATTTAATAAAAAACATATCCCCCCGGATAGGCGATTCCTCAGGCACAACGTCACCTGACTCAACTGGAAGTTCCGAAATAAGCTCTGTGAAGACCAATGACTTCTTGGACTTTGCTGAAACGAAGTCTAAGTCAAATTCTTGGAGGATGAATATCCATCTACTGATTTTTCTGCCTATCACTCGTTGTGTCAGCATGTACTAGAATGGATTCACGACAACATTGACGGTGGTATTTCGAAATAGAAAATAATGACGGAATCGTTGAACAACATGAACTGCTTCTAATGCAAGTTTTTCGATATGAGAATAATTGAGTTCCATTCCTACGAGGCCTCGGCTCAGGTAATAGATCACGTATTCTGAAAATGAATCGGCTTCCTGAACTAAAACCATGCCTATGGTTGACTCTGCGACATCCAGATATAATAAGAAATCTTTGTTATAGTTAGGTGGCCATAGCAGAGGTGCAGTTGTGAGGGTGTGTTTTAATGCGTCGAAAGAGTGTTGAGCGACTTCATCCTAGAAAAAAGGAACGTCTTTCTTTAGTAAACGCATAAAGGCTTTGGTGATTTTGGCATAGTTGGCGATGAAGCGTCGTAAGAAGTTCTCCTTGCCTTGTAGACTTTGAAATTGTAAGATTGTGCATGGGGGGGGCAACTGGATTATTGCCTCCACCTTAAGAGGATCGACCATGATCCCTGTTGTTGATATGATGAAACCTAACAAATGTCCCGACGTTACGTAGAAGCTGCACTTGTTTATATTCAAGCGAATCCTAAAGTAGCGACAACATTCGAAGATTAGTCTAAGGTGTGTGGGATGATCCGTTCACTTGCGAGAGTGTGATGCTAAATCATCTAGATAGGCCTCGACTATATGTTTGAGGTCATGAAAAGAAAAAGACATGGCCCGCTGGAATGTGGCTCCAACATTTTTAAGGCCAAAAGGCATCTTACGATATGCGAATGTACCCCACGGACAAATGAATGCCGTTTTGTGTTGGTCTTCAGGTTTGATTTGGATTTGATTATATCTCGAAAAACCATCCATGAACGAAAAGGCTTCACAACCGACAAATTCATCAATGATCTGGTTAATGAATGGTGTTGGAAAATTATCTTTGGGACATGCCTTGTTCAAATCATGGAAATCGGTACATACACAAATCGTGCCTTGTTTTTTATTTACTGGCACAGGGTTTGACACCCATTGAGTCAAATGAATAGGATAAATGAAACCTGCCTTTAGCAATTTCTCAACCTCAATCTTGATGGCTGCTGCTTTCTTAGGATTGACTAGACGAAGTTTTTGTCAAACAGGCTTGGCATTAGGATACGTTGTGATTTCATGTTCAACTATTTTCGGATCGATACCTGACATTTCCTCATAAGACTAGGCAAAAGTTTCACAAAATTCTTTGAAAAGATACGTGTAAATTTGAATCTCTTCGGGGGAACAATCCGCTCTGACGAAGACATTCTCCACAATGCCAGGGTTTCGGGATATGTTGATGGGTACAGTTTTAGTGATAGTCGCCATATTGCCCTCAGCATAAATTTCCTGTGTAGCTAAGAGATTAATAGGACATGACTGATCTCCCGTCTTGGTAATGGTGAATTCTCCTGCTTCGATTTAGCTTAACTCTGGGAGGAAATAAGATCTGTGATGAAGATCTTCCCAAGGTTTGTCCGGACTAGTCATTGCTTCGATTACTGCTTCGTCAGACATCAAGACTAAGTCTAACGAATCAACGTTAGTGGGAGAACCCTGAGCCCAAATAGGCTCTAGAAGTGGATCTAACTCTTGTGCAGGAGTCGGATCAGGGTTAGCTGAAGCTTGTTAGACTAAAGAGTACGCTACCTCAGTGGATGACAAGGGCATGGACATGCCGGGGTGCCCTGTCTCATCCATCGTGGCTGATGGGGAAGGAAGAATCCAACGATCCTCAAAGTAAGTCATGCGGAACGAAGAAACTTGAAAAATCTCAACCTTATGGTGATTAGATATAAATTTGACATCGTCATGAGGAGGTGGGTAATCGAAGGTACCCATCAAGGACGAACCAAATCCTACATTAATGACACCTGGTTGAGGATTATCAATCATGGGGACTGTGGATGCCCCCAAAGCTGGGTCAGTTCTGGAGAAATACAGTTGATCAATGGTCACTATCCGACCCTCGTGTGGAAACAACAAGACTCAGAAAACTGTAGCAACCACAACTTGCATAGCATAAGTCCAACTCCGTCCTAACAAGAGGTTATAGTCGAGGGGAGCATCGACTACCTCTACTTCGACACACATAGTTTTCCCTCCTAACTGCACAGGGAAAGAAGGAACGATGCCATGTGGTCGGAAAGAACGACTGTCGAAAGCAGTGAGGAGAGTAGGTGATGGAGACAAAGTGGGCTGACCAATGGCCTTCCAACATGATAACGACATGATGCATGTTGAGGCGCCCTCATCGACCACCGTGTGGAATATATTCCGTGTAAAAGTTTTCGTGGGATGAGCCACTACTATCTGAAACGCTACGTGGTAAGGAAGATGAGGTTTTAAGTCAGTTGTATCTAACATGATGGTACCCAGATTACAAGTCTCATTAGAGACCAAAGCGGTTAACAAGGCTTTCCTCTGAGCAGGGAAGCTTTGGAGGACCTCCAAAGTAGACATCACACAAGGGGTTTGTGATAAATCCTCCACCACAGAGTAATTCTCGGCGGCCCTTGCGTTTGGGTTGTGAGAAGCTTTTTTAAATGCACCCTTTGGAATGTGTGCCATTGTTTCTCCCAACGTCTTCTCGATATGTAGAGGAAGATATGGGAGATCAACGTCTTTACCCTTCTCAGAAGCGCTTGTTTTACTATAGTCGTGCACTCTAGTCGTTATGAAAGCATCACCCCTAACCATATATACGTTTGCGGATGAGGGATTGTTTGGAGGAGGGACGGTTTCTTGGCTTCCCCCTTCTGTACTTGTAGAGGCTTGAGTTAAATTTTTCCCATGTTGAAAAGGATTAGTCAACACTGCCTGTTGTTGCTGTGTGACAAACTTTTGGGCCTCTGCAAGTCGAGGACACAGATGGGTCGGGTGGTCTTCCGCACACAAGTTGCACGGATACCTCGCCTTCTGTTTTTCCATGATGTCCCCGCCAGCATTATCAGTGGGTTTTTTATCCCCCTTACCCTTCTTTCGTTGTTTTTTCTTCCCTTCAGGCTACTGGGTGGCCTTTGGGTTAGTCGAATGCACGGAGTGTACTTCCGACATTTGGGTAGGGGGAGCAGCCAAAGCAGTAGTTTGGCTGGCTGCTATGTGTTGTATGGATAACTGTTGCAACTATTTGGTCAATTGCTCAGTGGGATTGGTTTGTGCTGAACCAACAATACCATCAGCATGTGGTCCAACTCTCTGTCTAGTTTTATCCAGTATCGAACGTGGCGCATTTGGCAAGATGTTGTATAATAAACCAAACTAAGAATATATGAGCTCAAACTGTTGAGCCCTCATGATGGCATCTTCTTCGGAGAAAACTCTGGAATTCGCGACGTCTTTGGATAACTGTGGGACCAAAGACTTAATTAATCACTCAAGCATGAATGCTAGTGG
The DNA here is from genome assembly GCA_000966675.3 of Picea glauca. Classification (NCBI taxonomy): domain Eukaryota; kingdom Viridiplantae; phylum Streptophyta; class Pinopsida; order Pinales; family Pinaceae; genus Picea; species Picea glauca. Next base: position 124,752 of record JZKD02S1514077.1, read on the forward strand.
GACTGGCACTTTGATTAGACTCTTCCGACATCTCCATTCTCGTATATGATCAGAGATATGGTCCGCTATTGTCTGTTCAAAATTGGTGAGCAGCTCTGTGCCAACCTCATATCTCATAGGTAACTGGAAATGGTTAAGGAAGGGCATCGCCAATTCGCCAAAAGAAGATTATCTTGAGCGATCGAGCTCGATGTACATTTTCATGACACTCTCGATAAGAGTACGTTGAAACAATCACAACTATACGAAGTCATATTTCAATGAGTTAGATGAACACAAAAGATGAAAGGTAGTCACATGATCACCTGGATCTTCATTAGGCTTGGCCTCAAACTTTGGAATGTCCAAAGGCAACTTCGTCGAAATAGGAGGCCAACGTGGATCGTGAAAAATAGGATCATTTAACAACCTTGTCAAATCTGGCAAGTGTAACGTCGCCAGGAATGGTAGTTTGGGTTGCTACTGATAACCTGGGAAAAAGGGTCCTGGAGTTTGAATGGCACCAGGTTGCCAGGAACAGTTTGGTTGCTGGCCCAGATTCTGGTAGAAACCATGGCCCTGACCAGCGTAAGGATTTTTCATCTGTGGAGACATCATTGGTTGATTTTCCATAAAGGACATAGAGTGTTGGGCATGCATCATGTTCGAAGGACTTTGGGAAGGATTACCCCATGCCGGTACTGATGGGAGAGGAATAGTAGTCTGTCCAGGGTTCCATTGACTGTGGAAAGAATTACCCCAGAACGACATTCCAGAGAAGGGAACAGATCCTTGTCCTGAGTTCCAAGGTCCTGCTATATGTGCCCCCTACGCAGAAATAATACCCTTTGCAGGAGTAGATTGTCCAAAAATGGGATTGCCCCCAGACGGGAAAGCGGTTGATGAGAAAGTGTTGTTACCAAATGTCCCGTTTCAAGAGAATGGTGTTGAACCTACCAACATATTGTGCGTAGGTGTTCCTTGACTCCCTGCTCCAAATAAACTAGTGTGTGTAGGATGATCGACGGACTGCTGATGCGGACCACCAAGAAAAGGGGACGAAGGAGGGATATGACCTCCTACATAAGGAAGAGCATTAAAAGGGATAGGAGTGCCTCCAAGTTGACCTTGCAGAGGAGCATTAGAGCTCCCTGCCCCCAGACCCAAAGTCTGTAAAGTGGAGTAGGCTAGTGCAGGACTTGTACCCGAACTAGGCATACCATATGATAACGGAGGGCCTGTCGCACTAGGTGTGAAGGGGGTTGTGGCCGCCACCATAGACGGGTTCGGTCCACTGTGCAACGTAGTTGTGGCCGATACCATGGTGGCACCAACCGACGATGGTAAGTTAAGAGATGATTCGCCCGTGGTAGCAACTGTGGTGGGAATTGAAGAATTCCCAGAAGAAGTAACAACGTTTGTTTCCATAGCTGTGTGAGGCACTGTCTGGCATTCGTGAAATTGGACTGGTACAATAAACGGTGCCAATATATCAGTGGTTGGGGTTTCAACTGAGCCAATATTGGTGGTTGATTCCTATGGGAGTTTTTCAGGCACAAAGGTTTGTAACCTGGTTGCTTCAAAATACCCTTGTTGGTCTAGCTTCCACCTTAATGGTGGCGGGGTGGCTCCAGTGTAACCGACAACAAGCCAGGAAGCCTTCGTGACCGGAGGAGCTCGGGATCCTCCACTGTGTGAGAAGATCCAAGACATGCTAAGGTATTCTAAACGTTCAAAAGTAACACACACTAAAAAGAAGCCCCTAAGAGATAATACAAGCAATCACTAAACTATTTGGAAGAACAGTTACAACAACCAACACTAGAGCAACTTACCGGTGAAAGTGCAACTTGAACATGGAAGCACCCTCCGGGTATACTCTACAAAGCGTGGCTCGATGTCTATCCTAGGTATCGTGGTATACCCCCGCAGTCACCTATGTATGTCCCTAAAAAGATTGGCAACTAGGTTGCCAGCACGCGAACAGTCACCAGGCGGGTACACTCGAAAGTCGGGTAGACCACAATGAGAAGGGTATCAAGCCCGAAACCTGTCAAGGGTATCGAGAGAAAATGGTATGGAAGACAAATGAGGACCTCGAATGGATTCGAGACCCATGAAGTCCCGTGGCAAATGAAAACGACGGAATCCCAAAACAAGCCCTCGATATGTGTTCTCCACTACGATTGGTCCGACTTTAGAGGGGTTTTCTCCGCTACCTTTCCGCACGCGATCTCGTGTTTATCCCCCGTGTTAGAGGGGGGTCCTGGATAAATTCCATGAAACTGGACTTAGACACTCCCTATCTCAGACTCTAATGTTTCTTTTTTAATGGCCTTGAAGAGTTTCCTCTCCAACCTAATTCAAGGCCCTAGTCCTGAACTAGTTTGTGAACCCTACAAACATAAAATTCGAGTAGATTTTTAAAATTAGCGTTGATTTTAACGATTTTTCTTACGTCAAGGGGTATGAAGGTGAAACTGATGATGTGTAAATACGAAAGCAAAAGTGAATGAAAAAAGCTGGAAACAAAAGACTTTTACTAAATGCAAAATTTCAACAACTTTTCACAAAGAAAGTTTTTTTTTTTTTTTTTAATGTTTCTAAGATTTTATACAACAAACTCAAAGGGATTTCGCTCAACTACGAGCTACTTATGCTCTAAGTGCACTGCAAAAAACTTATGAAATAAAATACTTCTCCCTAGCTAATGATACAAAAACACACTCTTCAACCAAAGAAGAAAATGAAAAGAGATTTTATTTATTTATTTAAGTGCTAGTAAAGAAAAAACGGGAAAATACCAACAATCAAAAAACCAAGAAAAACGAATTCTGGCTTAAAGCGCAGATCACAAAGAATCAAAGTAAAGAATCACACAATGACAATGAAAAATACAAAGACTCTCACGCTTTTCTAAAAACCAAATTTTTTATTTTTATTTTCTGTCAACTATTAACTGAGAAAAAGAAGGCTAAGGGTAAGATGGCCTAACCTTCTGACTATACAAACCTAGAATCAAACACCTGAGAGGAATAGTTCTTATCAAAGGAGGGGATGACTACCCCACCTTGAACACAAAATATCCTGTTAAGCACGCGACTGTCACTAAAACAACACGCATGCAAACGCGTGCTGAACAGAGACAGAAGGCGTGTACATGTGTGCTGACCTTGTACAGGCCGTGTGTATATCTAAATACTAAGGAAAAAAATGAGAACAGGCAGTCTAGACCAGGAAGAGGCCTCTGGTATTGATAACCAGGGTCCCTTGAAGGCTTGACTGATCTTTCTAATAGAAAAGACAAATAATGCAAGGAATAATAAGGCGAAAAAAAAATCTGAGATAGGACTGTGAACCAGTGAGACTCAGACATGATTCCAAAAAACCCCCTGAGAATGTATAATTCTGACAGGGAAGAGGAGGACTGCCTCTAAGGTTCTTTGAACTCCTACATGCTACTGCTATCTCTACAACTAGCATTCACACGCGGGCTGTAAGAGGATAGGGCACAGGTACATGCATGCAGGCCTTCTGCAGGCCGCATGTACCTCTTTGTGTCCCGAAAGCTACAGTCAAGCAAAAGTCAGGGAAAGTTAGTATGGAAAACTAGACTCCCTGCTAGCTCAGACCTTACAGAAAAATACAGGCAAAGAAAAACAGAAAACCGAATCTTTGAACTACCCAAAAACTTAAATAAATCTAGGAACCCTAAAGAGTATTCTCTCCAGTATGGTCACCAATTCTATTGTTGGGAAAAACACCCTACGGACTAGAAAACTAGGGTCAGACTTGCATGCAGATTTTGAACGAATAGAAACTACTTTTTTACCTACAACCCAAGATTTAAACCCCTTTTTCACAGTAAATGCATGGAAAAGGACCACCAACCTTATTACCGGCGTTCGATGTAGAAACTCCATTGCTCTTCGATTACTTTCTTGTGTTGCTCCTTCCACAGATGACCTGCACTCAAGACAAACAACAACTATGCATGCATGCTACTTCTATACTCAAGGGTTAGAAATCAAGCATAAACTAACCAAACCATAGACAATTCATGCATTGGGACGGGAAAAGTATTGTTTTATTACTGAAAGTGAATCAACTTACAAAAAAGCTGAGACCGGCCACGACTCCTTGAACCTGATCCTAGGCTCCTTTTCTTCTGTCCTCCAACTACTTTGCGTTAAATCTCTTTTGGCATGAGGAAAGGCTAAAGGGTTGGGACAATGGATTACGTAAATGGGCAGAGTTTCTTCTCTATATTTTTTCCTTCTCCAAATGGTACCCCTACCCCTTCTTTTATGGGCTAGAAGGAGCTAGGGTTTTGGATGAACCCTTGGACATGCATGGCCGGGAATTTTAGTTAACTGACCCATAGCTTTTTGTTCCGTCGACAACTTTCCTTTTTTCGTTCTTTGTTAGGTACACGCGGGCTGTAGTGAGTCAGCCAACGTGCACATGCATGCAGTAATGGGTTAGGGTGTGTGGGCCTTGACACAAGAGGATTTCCAAAGAGCTGTTCAACAATGTTTTAGCAAGGAAGGGATATGAGTTGGCCTGATGCCAGGTAAGCATGTGTGGTGCAATTTAGGGTTATAACATCTAGCCAAAGAACTCGACGTATTTTCCTTCTGAACTTAAATTCTGCAAGGTGACTCCAGACCTCGTCCTTCCTTTCAACTCTTCGAAGTCTCTACCCCTCCCGAGCTTATACTTTTCTGCAAACTTAGAGATTTCTAAGGAATTCTTGCCTTTGCACCTCCCGAATTCCGAGTCAACTAACTATTGATCTCCCTTCCACGTGTCCTCTTTTGATGGATGGTTGTGATGATTTCGGGACTTCACAAAGTCCACTCTCCTATGCACTATCTAAGGGTTTAAACCTCACACACCTTCCTCTGGATCCAACGATTGTTGGTCCACACGCCAGATCCGACGGGTCAGATGTGCTCTCTCCTGGATGTCTGGATGTGGATTCGACGGTACAGATCTTCTTTCCTGCAACTGATCCTACAACTGTTGTTCTCCTCCTCCTGAGCTTTGGATTTCATCCCTAACTTGGAATATTTCAAATGTTTCGAAGGTCTCGGCCTTCGATTTATCTTCCGCGAGACCTTGCAACTTTGGGTCTTGCCTGCATTCTAGAAACACTATCCTTTCTGATCTTTGTTTGTGGCTTGGACCTTGAAGTGTCTCGGCCTCTTCTGCTCCTTTCTGTTGGAACATTGTGTGAAAAGGCACTATTTCTCCTGAGATTTACTTGCTCAAACCTCTAAGGGACTCGACCCTTGTCTCTCCCTTCAAAGGGGAATTTGATGCCCTCCTGGCAACCTCCTTCTCAAGCACCACTTGCTGAGCCAACATAGTATTTAACAAATCTGTGAGTTTCTTTCTCCTTAACACTTCCCTTGTCTTTGAACTCGAAATAGAGTTCTTCTTGTGCACTCTTTTCACACTGTCAATTCCCACCTGGCAGAGCTTCACAGAATCCTCAGTAATTCTATTTTCTCTTCTTTGTGCCCTCCTTTGCTCAATCTCACCTCCAAGGTGTTCAACAACATTGAGTCTTCTCCCTTGAGTTTATGGTTCCTTTGGTGCACCCTCCTGGCACGTCTTTTCTTGAATTCCACAGAACTCAAATGTGCACTCTTGCACTGGCTCACAGAATCCTCAGTATTCTGTCATGTAACCCCTTGCATGAAGCCACAAAGAACCCAGACTGAAATCAAAGAAACTCACAGAAAAATAAATTCTATCTATCTCTGCAGATTTAATCTAACATACATCTACAACATAAAAACACATAAATGACATTCATAAAACACATGGAAACGCACAAAGATTCTCATGCAGGAAAAAATGCTCTTTGTATTAATCTCAGAATGTCTGTACAATGTGTTCAAGCTCCGACTAAAACATAGTCTTGACTCTCTCTTTTCTCCCTCTCTAACATAATCTCTCAAAAACTAATTAATCCTAGATACACAGATCTTTTTTCTTCAAAATACGGGCTCATCGAGCCTTTCCCTCCAAGCTACCTACTCTCATTAAATTACAATGAATTACTAATGGTTGTCTAGTCCGAATCGGATCTAGATATGCAGCCTTGCAAACATTTAAATCAAAATTCAAATTTTGAAATGAGGGTTGACGCCTCTCTCTTCTCCATTTAATGTGCACTTGATGTGCTAGTTGGCTAGCGCGTTGCTAGGTGAAGCGATGCTCTTGCATCAGAAAGTCACAAAACTTATACAATCTATTATTTGGATCAATAAAACCTTTGGAAACACCAACAAAGTTGGTGTGCATATCCTTCACAATGGATCAAACTGGTCAAAACTCCACCTTTTTTTGAGTTTGAGTTAGTTGGGGTAATTTTGATGTTTAGAATGGTTAAGATCCAAACAACAACCTCACGAGGATAAAATATACCCCTGCATTTTTATAGAGGTGGTACTCCTATGTATGTTTTGAAAGATATATCTTAATGCTTGAAATATTAAAATAGGGGATACTTAAAAGAAACTTCAATATTTATTGCTCAACAAAATACAAAATACTAAGGACCGAAAAATAAAATATTCACAAAGAAAGTTTCTGAGAAGAGGACCAAGAATATTCAAGACTAGAAATACAATATACACAAAATATTGTACAGAAATAAAATAACCATTATATGAAAAATCATAAAATTCTCACATCCATCGCAATATCATAATTTTTTATCACATTCATAAGAAGGAAATACACAAGTCCACAATTGAGAGAACTTTAAAAGAGTATTTCATTCAAAATAAGAGAGAATGTGATAGGTTAAATTCAAACATCCCATTATAAATAACTTAGAGTTAAATAAATCATTGAAATTACACCCGAAACTAGTTCACTTGGGAGTTCAAGAATATTTGTCTTAATAGTTTTTTTTTTCAATAAATAAAAATAACATTCATCCAAATGGACTAGGATGGGGCTCTCATGGACCATAAAAAGAAAGTGGAGACGATAAAAAAATGGTTATGTTTTCTCAATAACAACAAGACACAATTGGATGATTCTTGAACAAGAAGAGAAAAATAATAGATAAATTATGAAAGATGTGATCAATTTACTCATTGTATTCTCCCACTCTATCTACTTGTTGAGGTGTCTTTTGTATTCTCCTTTGTTGGGTTTCCTTGACCGGTTGTAACTACCTTTTTTTTAATATGGTTTAGTTATTTTGATTAAGGCAGTCTTTAACCAATTTTCAATACATCTCTCATAGGTGCAACAATTATATCATTCCTTAATTTTATATCAAACAATGAATTTTCCATATCTCAGAAATCATTTGAAAGTTGATGTAAAGTATCTTCAATGTCTTCATTCTTGTTTTCATAATTTACTAACCAACTTTCAATTTCTAACTTTGAATACTCAATCAAAGTATTAAACCTTTCGCCTGATGCAGATTTCAATAATTCTAGTTTTTCTTCAAATTGTTCCTTTGTTATAAATATAGAATTTTTTAACATCCCCGACCATCCATGCCAGGCCACGCTATGCCAGAGAACACTTTATGTTCTCTCTGCGGAACATACTGTAACATACCCAACACCCAACTAAGCTATGCCACATAATATTTTTGAATTGCATGCAATTAAAACATATACACACAAAACTCTTGCGGAAGCTTTATATATAAACATAAACATACAAATACATTATGTAAATGCACATATTCACACTAAAATAACATTAAATGTATACATGCAGCAAATACAGGAAATACCCATAAATATACAGACAATTATAACCACACATAAGATAAACCCATTAAAAAACACACGTAAATAACAATGCAACATGTAAATTTATCACACAATTGACACTTATATTGGTAAGAATGTCACCAATTGCATGAAAACCTTCCACGAACCTCCCAACCTTTGACCACACTGTTCATCACTCTCAACAATCAGTCACCCCCGAGCTGGGACTAAACTCCACCCGGGTAAAGGGATTCCTAACTAGGCTAAAGGTTCATAGAAAACAGGAAAGACTCCATCTCAGGTGCCAACTCAAACTAACAACCTATAGTCCCTCATTCCCCACATGCCTGTCCCACCCAGGAAGTGTGCCCCTTCTCTTCTCAACATTCCTTTGGCTTCCCCACTTCCTTTCCAGGCTTCAGCAACAAGTCGGACAGGAAGTCTCAGAGCACTGTAGCTACAGTTTAGCACCTCCAAGAAATCAATTCCCAACAATTCTCTCACCAGGAGAATTGCTCACGGGCCTGACAACCCGCCTCTTCAATATCCCATGGGCCTGGCAACCCGCTTCTTCAGTCTATCTCCCAAGCTAACCAGATATGCAAACATAGAATGGCTATGGATATAGGTTTAGTTACAATCATGAAGATATGTAGGATAGCTCAATGGGAGTGTGCATGCTCATGGATGATTGACTGGATGAATGAATGATCCCAGGAAAAATGATGGAAATAATCATGGAAAGATGGGAAAATGAACTAAGTCCCTAAAATATGTATGCATTTCCCCAACTTGACACTTGTCATGTTGGGAGCTACTTAGGCCCACTTGTCCCCAATTTTAGAACTTAGGATAAAATAATTATCCATACTTTATGATTTAAGAAATATTAATATAATATTCCTTTTTGACTTAAGCTCCCTAGCTTAGCTCTTTTCCTTACTTTTAGGCCCCTCCCTTTCCCTAACCAGTGGATTTTAGTCCCCCATCTCTTTTATCATGGTCAGTCTGCACGCAACGATGTATTTTATATTATGATGAGACATTATACAAAAATAGGCGCATTGGCCTTTAACATATAGGCTCTTTGGCCTTATCAAAACATAAGCATCCTAGCTTATAATAACTAGATCACGAGCCTATAAAACGTAGCATATACACAAAAGGCTCCTTGGCCTCAAAATCACACGCACTTATGCTGCTGCACGCGGTATCCTGGAATGTGAAAACTTCCTCATTTTACTGCGCATTACATGCACGCACTATGCCATGAAATGTGCATACAAAAATGATATCAAAACAACTCACCAACTTAAGTACATTTTCATTTTCATTTACAATTGGGTTTGGCCTTAGGAATATTACAATCCCCTCCCCTTATTTATGCATTGTCCTCAGTGCATCATGTACTCATACACAACAAAATTTCAAAAATCCTAAAAAATATGCGGGTATTATGCCCGCATTGCATCCTCATGCTCCCAAGTAGCGTCCTAGAGACTGTACTAGGTCCATTGGACCTTTATGAGCCCTATGGATCAATTCCAGAGCTGTTTGAGTTTCTGGTCTAGAATGCATACTAGATGCACTTGGAAAGCACCTTCTTGCTCCACCTGAATCACATTCCAATCAATAACATGATTAGCATCAGGTATATATTTCTTGATCAAAGATACATGGAATACATTATGAACAGACATGGATGCAGACAATGAAATCATATAATATACTGGACCAAACCTCTCTAGGATTTCAAACGACCCACAATAGCAAGCTGCCAACTTTGAACAATTTCCCAACTTCAAGGAACTTCTGTTGGCTTTCACTTTCAGAAATATATGGTCTCCCACTTTAAATTCCCTATGAGTTCTTCCTTTATCAGCATAGATTTTCTGTCTATCTTGGGAAGCCTTTAAATTTTTCTTTATTTTAATCATTTTCTCCTCCATTTCCCTGAGAAAATATGGCCCAACCACTGCTCTATCTGCTGGGTTATCCCAACTTACTGTTGTGTTTCACTTTCTGCCATAAAGTGCCTCAAATTGGCTCATCTTTAGAGATGTTTTGTACCCATTGTTATAAGCAAACTCTACCAAGTGTAGGTAGTCTTCCCATTTTAATGGTTTATCCATCACATACATCCTCAACATATCCTTAATCACTTGATTCACCCTCTCTGTTTGTCCATCTGATTTTGGATGATAAACTGTACTAAAATTCAAATTTGTTCCAAATCCATTAAATAATCCTTTCCAAAATTTTGATGTAAATTTTGGATCTCTGTCAAACACAATTGTCTTGAGTATACCATGTAATCTAGCAATTTATTTCATATAAACATAATCAATGTCGGTTGCCTTGTGAGTGAGCTTAACTGGAATAAAATGGGCAGCTTTAGTAAGCTTATCCACCACTACCATGATAGAATCATGTTGCTTGTTTGTTCTGGGCAGTTTGGTGATGAAATCCATGGTTACAACTTCCCACTTCCACTTAGGAATGGGTAATGGATGTAGCATGCATTTCATGCACTCTTTTGCTGAGTTCATCAGAAAATTTGTTCTCTTTCCCCTTGATATGATTTATATCAAAGTCATATTCACTTAGAAATTCTAACCATCTGCTTTGCCTAGCATTTAGAGTTGGATGATCAAATAAATATTTCAGACCATTATGGTCTGTTCTTAGCTCAAACCTTTTCCCCATGAGTTAGTGTCTCCATTTCCTCAAGGCATGCACTATGGATGCCAACTCCAAATCATGAGTGGCATAGTGTCTTCCATGATCCTTTAACTTCCTTGACTCATAACATATAACAAACCCATTTTGCCCGAGGACTCCACCAAGTCCCTCTTTACATGCATCTATGCATACAGTGAAGTCTTCATTTGGGTTTCCAATCCCTAGTATTGGAGCACTTGTTAATAATTGTTTCAAGTGTTGGAAACTCTTTTCACAATCCAATGTCCATTGAAAATTCACACCCTTCTTTTGTAAGGAAGTGATTGGGTGTGAAAGTTTTGAGAATCCTTCAATAAATATCCTATAGTATCCTGCAAGGCCCATGAATGATCTGACCTCTGTCACATTATTTGGCGCTGACCATTCTCTAATGGATTATATCTTCTCAGGATCCACTGCTATCCCATCCCTTGAAATGATATACCCCAAATAATGAATTTGCTTCTGATAAAATGAGCATTTTCTCAATTTGGAATACAATTGATGCTCCCTTAATACTTGCAACACCATAGTCAAATGATGTTCATGCTCTTCCTTTGACTTAGAATATATAAGAATGTCATCCAAAAAGACAATGACAAACTTGTTTAATATTCTCGGAAAACACCATTCATTAAGCACATGAAAACAACTGGTGCATTTGACAACCCGAATGGAACCACTGTGAACTCATAATGACCATACCTTGTCCTGAAGGCGGTATTGATGATATATTCCCCCTTAATCCTTACCTGATGGTATCCTGACCTGAGATATATCTTTGAAAAGATCTTTGCATCCTTCAATTGATAAAAAATATCATCAATCCTTGGCAGAGGATACTTGTTCTTTGAAGTCACTTTATTGAACTGTCTGAAATCAATGCACAATCTTAATGTCCCATCTTTCTTCTTCAAGAACAAGAATGGGGCACCTCAAGGTGACACACTTAGGCGTATATATCGGTTGGTTACTATTTATCTTCTCGATTTGTCTGAGTTATTGACCCAGGTTTCTGTCATTCAGGGTTCCAACAAATCCTCTAAAACTATCGGCCCTCCTAGTAAACTGGAAGGCAACACAACACCCGGAAGGTACTGTGCAGTCTCACTTGAGATAGATTTAAATGGGTGACTGTAATACTCAGGTGTTTATAGCCTAGGAAAGAGTAGGGGATAGGGGTTTCTTGATTAAAGTCAGGTACCGTGAGCTATAAGGTAAACTAATTATTCCTTGAAGTCACATATGTATATTCCACAGTTTAATTCCAAGAAATTATAAACAGATTCATAACAATTTATTAACTCATTCATCAAGCTTAACCATTAATTGTTGAAAGAAAGTAGAGACATGCATACATTCAACACATTACGCAAGTATTACCGTGGTTCACCCCCTCCTGGGCTACGCCCACAAAGATTTGGGTCTTGGCTCTTTTATTATGGCAGTTCTGCATTCCTGGCGCCACACACTTACAATTCTCCACAAAACTGGGTAAGATCTATGTGAGGCGAACTATATCGCACCAGACTCTACAAACTGCGGTCCAATCCTCATATCTACCTTCCCTCGGATCTTCTTTTCTCAACATATTATAAAATCAGTTCATACAATTAAAAACATTACATATCGCCTACGCTCCTGCGTGGTTACAGTCTCCAAAACTTAACTCCAAAGCCTAACCCTCAACAACAATAATAATAACAACAACCCTCATAACAAAAAAACATCATCTTTATATGATGCTTTCGTATCTATATTTATACATTTCGGGCTCTTCAGCCTTTTATACAATATTACCAAAACCCTAACCCTTCTTACGTTAGGTCTTTCTCCCATGTATGTGTTGTTCTTCCTCCAGTTGTCGCTTTCCTTTGTGCATGCTTTCTTGCATGCGTGCATGTTGTTCTTTTGCCAGTTGTTACTTCAGTTTTCTGCATGCTTTCTTTCCCACGATTGTTATTCTTTCCCCTTTGGCCTAGTGCCAATAGGCCCCCAACACTGACATGTGACTCATCCCAAGTCACCTAATTTGTTTGTGCTTCCTCGATCTCCTTGGTGATCATCTGGAACTTGTCCTGTAACTCTGCCGCTTTTGTCAGTGCCTGCATAGTTTTCTCCTTGATGGTGTCGACTATCTGAGCTGCCACTTCCTTGCTCATCAGTCCTGTGCATTCTAGTTGAGTCTGTGTTGTCTGTTTTCTGGCTTCTTCTTCCTGTGCAAGTACTTCTGCTACCCGTTCCTGCAATGGTTCTATTTGAGCCTGACGCTCTTGTTTCTGTGTTTGCGCAGTGATAAGTTCTACCTGTATCTTCTTCAACTCTTGCATTCCCTTGACTCATTCTAGAATTGGTATGGTCTTTTGTCACTGCTTGAGTTCCTGGATCATTGCATTGATCCTCTCCTCCTCCTTGTCCCAGTGTTGGACCTGTGGATCCTATTCCATCCTTGTCCAAAGTTGCGCTATTTTATCCAACAAGTTGGCTTCCGTGCTAACCTGTTTTTCTAGCTTCTGCAGTTGCATTGCTGCTTCCTGCTTCCTTTGCTCCTTCATTGCTGGTGGAGTTGTCAATCTAATCTGTCCACGGAGAGTCTCAATATCCTTTTGATATTGATCAATTGCCTGCGCAATTTGGTCGATATTTTTTGCGGCTGGGAGTTCATTTCCTTGCGCAGTGGTTGGAAGTTTCCCAAAAATTTCTTCCACTCTGCATTCCAGCTCGTTTTTGCATTCCTTCTCCTCCCGAGTTTCATATTTTTCCCGTGGACAAACTGTTTCCAGCACTTCCCGCTTCTTTGTTGCTTGATGTAGCTCGAATAAGTTTTTATGTGCTCGTGATTGCATCTCGTGGTTGACGCTAACCTGTAGTTTGTATAATTCTCTTGATGGCATCCATGTCAAGACCAATTGCATATGATCCAAATCCTTCAGTGGTGTCTGTCCCACAATTTCGTCCATTCACATAATGCTAGGCTTTATGTAGACTGTGGAATTTGTGTGTCGTATCAGAATAAATGGGTTGCGTTCTTCTACCTCCACCCTTTCTGTGGTTTGTGTGGTCGATGGATCTATGCCTCTACTACTATTCATGATCTAGGATTCCCCGAGTTTCTTAAGGAGCTATCCCATTTCTGTCATTTCCTTTTGTAGTTTATCCCTGTGGTGCGCAACATGATCAAAATCCTCTGTGAGGAAGTCTTGGACCATTCTAGCAATCATCTCTCCATCATCCTCCGTGATTTTATAGTCTGGTGGTGGTCATTCTGCCTTCGTTTTCTTGCGCGCACCTGCTTCCTGTACCACTAGTCTCTTAGTTCTCCCTGGTTCCTGTGTGATGGGGTTCGATGTGGTTTTCTGTGCTCCCTCAACCATTTTCCACTATCCATTGGTCGGATGAGTGGTTTCTTTCATCCCCTTCTGGGTCCCTGGTTTCTCTGAGCCGTCGTCTGCCTAAGTCGACTTGGTTTGGCCCATTCTTCATTTCTTGGGTACTTGGATTTGTGGAGGTTATGTTTCTTCCTGCACAACCCCTCCTTCTGCTGTTTGTCCCGATACGTCTCTGGGTATGGTTATAATCCTCCATTCATCAGGCCATTCGCTGATGATCATTTCAATATCTCCCTTGGTGACACAGGAGCGCATCTGTAGACACTGTTTATCCAGGTCCTGCCTTGGTTGTATCCACATGGCTTGTCGCCTAGCATAGAAATTGGCGATGCCCCCGTATCGTGTGACAACCTCTGGTGTTATTCTCCATGCTCGGTTGATGGCTTCCTGTATCTCCCATAGGTAAGCTTTGAATACGATTCCATTCCCCCTCTTATTCTTGGCTAGTGGTACGGATCTCAGGATGCAATATCTTGCTCCTCCTGGCTGTGGTGTGGTACAAAATATGACATATTCTGGTTCTTGCTATCCCATGAAAGCTATGAGAGTGATCAACCATGAGTAATGAAATTCTGTACCTACATCCTGCGTGTCTTTGAAATCTACTTGGAACAATTTTCATAGTTATGGCACCCAACTCATGGAGGTGCCTTCTGCGCACTGAGCTGCAACAACAATGACTCCTGCCAGTACTTCATCTTTGCAACATTTTCTTAGCAGTTTGCAGGATAAGATTTTTGCGCCCAATTGTGTCGCGACATTATTGATCCGTTTGATTATAATGCCTCTTGTTCCCCTGTCAGTGCCATATTTCTTCTTCATTTCTTCTGCCAATGCTGTTTCCTTGGACTTATCATTCAGAATCAGTGCAGAATCCATACCCCGGGTGGGTAGGCCTGTTATCTGCACGATAAGTTCGACAGTTATGGGGACAGGTTTGTCCAGCCATACATCCCCTCCATGTGTAACTTCTAACAGTTGCTTGACGCATGCCGATGCATATTGGCCTCTGTCAAAGTGTGGTATCTTCAAAAATCCTATACTCCATGTTCTGTCTAGTCCAGTTGCCCACTGGTGTGGATGCATGATGGTTTCTCCGAGTTGGTTCACAACTATTTTCTGCATAAAGACCTATGGTACAAGCTCTAGATATTTGGTTTCATCTTCTACATCATGGTCATAATACTTGAGCTTCCCGACGTGACCCAATAGTTGTGGGTCCACCTGTACTCCCTTTGGTATGCGAGGTAGAACAATCTCTGCAGCCGGTTTCTTTTGAGGTGAGCTCGGTATCTGAACTTGGTCCTCCTGTTGTGTTGGTTGGCTCGAAGTTCCAATAGCTCCTGGCTGTTTCCCTATCATCCACTCTAGCCACGCCCAGGTAGTTCTAGCAGTCTTCTCGGCTGGGTGACCTAACCCAGGTGCTTGTGTCTCATCTGGTTGCTCCTCTGCTCCTAGATGTTGTGCCATTCCATTCACTTCCACGACTGCTTTAGTATGTTCCGGTGGTATTTCCTGGTGGGTTTCTTCTTCTTTGTTCTGAGGCTCATGCATCGCATGCTGCTGTATCCTGTTCCATGGCCTCTGTTTATGGTTGTAGAATCTCTTCTAGTATTGGTGTGGACTCTACTGGGATTTCCTCTCGCGATGAGATTTTATCAATATTGACGATCTTCGATGGATGTTGCTAGTTTTCTTCCAGTGGTCCCCATGACCTAGTCTGAACCCTGGTTGATCTGGCTGTCTGGCCTGGTTCTGTGAGCTTCGATGGTGCCATAATGGTGTCTGTCGAACGTTTGTTGAGTTTGAATGGATTCAGTGAGCTCAGTGGTTTCACTCTGTTCGTTGTAGTTGTCGTTGCTCTTTTTCTGTTCTCCTTTCGCGAATAGACTAACTGCTTCTGTGCTCGTGTGTTGTATGGGCTCGTCATGAAGCTTGTCGAGGACACTTCCTCCATCATGCGATTAATGCACCATAAATGTCGGTTCAATGCATCTGCGGCGATTTCGTACTTGCCATTACACCTAATCTGCCATCTCTTGTTGGCGTGTTTAATGTGACATCCCATCCGTCCTTGCCTTTCTTTAACTCTGCCTCATGTTGTCCTGTCAGCCCGCTTTTGCCAACTTTTCTTTTCCCGCTTGTTTCCTTTTTCGGTATGGCTGTTATCATTTTTTTTTTTTTATTGCGTGGTGCATGGTCGACTGTCCTTGTACAGTTTCATCTTTCTCCCATTGATCATTCCTCTGAGTTCTGTGCCTGCTATATCTCTTAACTGTACAACTCCTTTGTCTGTGAAATCTTTTACTTCTTATGGTCCTAGATAATGCATTCTCAGCTTTCCTGGGTGCTGCAATGATTTACTGTCGTAGAGAAGTACTAGATATCCTTCCTTGAATGTCTTCCTCTTGATGTGGCGGTTGTGTAAAGCTTTGTCTCTTGCTTTCTGTACTTGTTGGTGGAATCCTGCCAAGATTCGGTCTTTCTCCATCGACATTAACTGATTCAGTGTTTCCTGTACTACACCTCATTCTGTCATGTGTGTGATAGCTGCTACATGTAGACTGGGTATTAAAAATTCTAACGACGCTACTTCTTCTTGACCATAGAATAGTTTGAATGGTGTGTGGCCTGTCAAATTTTTTCATGTGGTTCTATATGCGCAAATAATTGTTGGTACCTTGAGGTCCCAATCGTCCCTGTTGACGTTACATATCTTTGTCAAGGCGTTCTCTAGAATTTTGTTGAAGGCTTCTATCGTGTCGTTTTCCTGTGGACGATATGGTGTGATTTTTTGTTGATGAACTTCAAACTCTTCGAGCATCACTCAGATGGTTTTTTTTATGAAGTGTGTTCCTTGGTCACTCATCAAAATTCTTGGGCACCCAAATCTAGTAATTAACTATTCAAACAGAAAGTGTGCAGCTGTCTCTGTGATGCAATCTTTTACTGGTGCGGCTTCCGCCCATCTTGTTAGGTATTCTGTCGCAGTGATAATATATCTCACCCCTGTTCTTTTGGCTGGTGGGTTAATGGGTCCCACAAATTCTATCACCCATTTATCGAATGCCTGAAGTGTCACTTGCAGTCGTAGTGGCATCTCGTCCCTTCTGTTGGGTTTGCCTACCCTTTGACATACATCACATTTCTGACAATACTCTTTCGATTCGTTGTGGATCATTGGCCACCATAATACTACGCGTAGTACCTTCTGCATGGTAGCATTTCTTTCATAATTCCATCCTTCTATTCCCTTGTGGGATTCTGCTAAAATTCTTGGTCGTTCGTGGTCTATTACGTATCTTCGTAAGATGCTATCTGCACCCATCTTTTATATATGTCCTGCGATCAATTGATATTCGGTTGCACGATCTACCAGGTTATTCTTCTGTGCAGTGGTATATTCTTGCGGTGCAGTACCTGTGCTCAAGTACTAGATGATCTTTGCGAAGTAATAGTCAGCAATCTGTACCGAGAATAGCTGTGCATTTGGAAAGTTGTCTTCTAAATTCGTTGTTTCCTCTCCATTTGTGACCCTCGATAGGTGGTCAGGTCCTGCATTCAATTTTCCTGGTTTAACTATTACCTCAAAGTCAAATTATTTAAATAGCAATAACAATCGACAAATTCTCCCCCCAACACTGGCTTGTTGACTAGGTATTTCAAGGCTGAGTGATATGTGAACATCTTAAAGTGTTTTTCCAATAGGTAATGTCTGTATTTTTGTAGTGCATAAACCATAGCTAGTCCTTCTCTTTATGTTGTGTTATAATTATATTACGAGTCTGATAATTTTCTACTTGTGAATGCTATCGGGTGATCCAAGTTTCCTTCTCCTAGTTGCGCTAATATAGCTCCAAGTGCTATCGCTGATGCATCTACATGTACATGGAATGTATTTTCCCAATCTGGAAATACCAATATTGGTGCGGTGACCATCTTTTCCTTCAGGGTATCTAGACCATGTTGGCACTCATTGTTCCATTGATACTTTGTATCCTTCCTTAAAAATTTTTCCATTGGCGCTGTAATCTGCACGTAGCCTTTGATGAATTTCTTGTAATATCCTGTATGTCCTAATGTTTCTCTTAGTTGGCGGACTGTTTTTGGTGATGGTAGATTAAAAGTGACTGCGATTTTGGACGGATCCAATAGAAAACCCTGTTTGCATACTATGTGTCCCAATAGTATCCCAAATGGTGTTCCAAATATGCATTTCTTGATATTCAGAGATATTTGGCACTATCTGCATCGTTCTAGCATCAGTCGTAAAACTTCTGCATGGTTTTTTAGTAATCTATACAGTGTCCAATCATCCAAGTATACTTCGAGGAATTAATGGATGGATTTCTTAAATGCTGCGATGACCACTCTAGAAAATATCGCAGGTGCATTCTTCAGTCCGAACGATATGAATGTATACTGATAAGATCCCCATTCTGTCGCAAACTTGGTCTTGTGTCTATCCTCCTGTGCTATCTTAATCTGATGAATCCATCGGTGAATGAGTAGGCTTCATGGCCTCCTACATTCTCCAGTACTTCATCTGTGAATGGTGTGGGGAATGGGTTGTGTAGGCATGCATTGTTCAACTTCCTCAAGTCGACGCATATCTTGATCCCTCTTCCTTGTTTCTTGTCCTGTACTACCATTAGGCTTATCCATTATGATTCTTGGACTGGTTCGATGATGCCAGCCTCGAGCATCCTATCGATCTCGTCTTTAACTTTCTGTTTATATATGGGGTTAAATCTATATGATCGTTGTTTAATGTGTCTCACATCAGGTCTGAGTGGTATCTTCATTTCTCCTAATTCTCCGGCTACGCCTTTCATCTTTGTAAAGGTTGTGGGAAAAAGGTCGTTGTATTCATGCAACAATTTTGTGATGCTTTCTAGTGCCTGTTCGTCCCAGTAATCTTCAATGCCGACCATTTTGGGGTGCTCGACGGTCCCTATGTTAACCTTATTTATCTTGATTGGTGGAGATATGACCTCTGACTCTAAGGTTGGTCCTTCCACATCTCTCTCGCCTTCGAATTCTTCGATCTGAATATCGTGCAACTCATCTTCATCCGATGCTTCTTCCTATACGTGGTAGCATGACAGTAGATCCTTGACTGTCTGCTTATTCGATTGTTGTACCTCTGTTATGATACTGATACTAACATATTTGATTTTGATGAGTTCATACATGTTGGGAGATGTGGGTGGGATGCAGTTGGTTATGATATGGATCCTATCTATGACATAAGGAGTCATCTCCAAGTTTTCCCTTTGCAATTATCGCATCCATCTCTTGACCAGTGGCAACAAGGAGATGAGTTTTTTACTGATGCTCCCTAAACACCCAAGGATGACTTGATTCTATGATTTCCTAATGATTTTTGGTCATACCTTGAGGAATTTGATGATTTCTCCTCTGAGCATTTGGATTTATTCTACGAAGATGACTATCAACCACCGTTGTGTTCAAGTTTTGACAGGAGTAAGAGCATTGTTTTCCTAGAGAGAGATTCTCATGACATTTTTCTCCATCCACCTCTCATTACCTTACCTTGCTGTATCATTAAAGGTGTAGTTGGGAATTATACCTTTTGGATTGAGTTTCCTCTGAGGCAAACCCGACAATCCAAGGATTGGTTGAAAACTACAGATTTCAGTCTATCATCTCATTTTTTCAACTTTCCCTTGAGAGTTTGCCAGTTGTCTGCTAGATATTTTTTGATCCCCTCCTAGGCCTCAGAGCATGAGGACGTCCTAGGTAGCTAGTTTGCAGAACTTTTGAGCCAGTATTCTGAACCGTGGAATCTTCATGACCCTTTCCAGAGGTGGATTCAGTACTTTCCTTAGAGATGGACTTGGCAAGATTTTATCCCTCCCACCCGCCTCCATGAGTTAGACTTTATTATTTTCAATGATATGATACAGGCTCTAACCCATGTCATTTTTGTGCTTGATTTGTCACTGTTCTGGTTTATGATGAAGCACAAAGGCAGGTATTATGGGACATTGTTGGATTGGCTTCACTAGTTGTTTACCTACACCCACATCCGACCAACAGGTAAGTACAGGTAAGTAGTTTTCCTTACACTATTGATTGCTTTACTTCAGTCCATATATATATATATATATATATATATCTATGATGGGGTGTCATTACCACCCTAATTTTTCTACTAATACTTTTTTCGAGATCGAGTAGGTATGCAGGCTATGCTAGAGATGCTGATGTTCTCATGCGCTCTACGGTGAGCACATGTCCCCAAGTTGGAGCCAGATGTTATCCCCACTTTTTAGGGATAACTAGGAGATCATGTCTCAAGGCCCACACGTCCTAGACATGGAGTACCGAGAGAAGGATTGACCTGAGCATAGCCCTGGGGGGCCCATCATTTTCTCCCATCATCTTTTGTCTTGACAACACTAGCAACATCCATCACCATCGGCTTGGTCCTGTATCGGAAGAGGTTCTTGCTCCATGAGGTAATTGGTCCAGGTATCATGGTATGTGTCACCTTTGATCATTAAAACCTTTAAATATATGCATCTGATTCCATTTATCTCTAACAATTGCTTGGATCTTACATTTTCTCACTTGACCATGTTTGGGGGGATTGACAGGGTGCCCTAGCAAGCCTGTGTCTGTAGGTTTTGGTTTTCCACTGGGGGATTTCTGAAAATCCATCATTCGCTCCCATCATAAAACCACTTTTCAATTTTATTTCCCGCTCACTTATCCCATTCCACTTGTTTGGGCATTGGTTTGACCTATTTTCAGGACCGCACCTTACCTCGTGGGAAGAATGCGCTAAAGGCCCAGAAGGTAAAATCAAGCTGGTAAAAGATAAAATCCTAAGAATAAACCTGAGATGCTTTGCCCAGGGATCCTCGTGAAAGAAATAAAAGGATTCTCAGCAAGAATCAAGAGGGACCCAAAAAAATAATAAAACAAGACCTAATCAGAGGATAGGGGGTCTCATCATGAGCTAACCTATTAGGTCCATGGGTACCTAGCAGTATGACATTGCCACAAGCTGGTTACCATGCCAGGGCAATGACTCTTGGTTGCATGGCCAAGGGAAAGGGGGTCTCATCACGAGCCAACCTTCTCATCTCTGCGAAAGTACTTGTGGGTAATGCTGTCAGCTCTGGTCACCATGCCAAGGTAGTGTCCCCTGATTAGCTTTTGAGAAAAATAAAAAAGAAAATAAAAGAATAAAAACAATGAAGGCAAGAATGGGCTTGGAAAAAATGCATCCATGAGAGGGACATCTCGCCTTCTACAAAGGCACCCACATGTAACACCTTTTCATCCTTGACCATCATTGAACCCACATGCTTGGACATCCCCTGACCACCCCACCCACTTACATGGCTTGGAAGAGGTCTTTCCGGGAACTTACCTTTTCCTGTGGACACTAGCCCAATAGGACACCTTATCGTTTTCCCCAGACTTGTATTGCGGGCTTGTGTAATGTATTTGAGCTATCAGCTAATGTATTAGGGATTTTATGCACGTGTTTAATAATATTAATGATGAAATGTGATTGAAATTTCTATGATCCCTGTGACTGATGAGCCCATGGAGGGCGTAGCTTTTGATGTGCAGGACCATGCCTGATGGACAGGTACCATTTGGACTGGTACACATGGGGAGATGATTAGTTCAAACCTCCATGGGGCTGAAGAGACCATCAGATGGATGCTGAGACCCCACCATGGGGCAGAGACGAGACAAAGATGGATTGGTGTCTTGCTGTTAAGAGCCAAATACTAAATACAAAATATCACAATAGATCCAAAGATATCTGAATACAATCACCACACAAGATATATGAAACCATATAGAAAACCACAACTTTATTATAGAAACCCTTGAGGTAGGGCAACACCATACAATGGATCCTATTAGGGAAGGGATCCTCTCCTGTTCACTTTCCTTTTCGAGGGGACATCCTCCTATTGAGCTACCGCTCCAAATACAATAATTCTCTTCATGTCTCATTACATTGCTTGAACCCCTTTATATAGTTTTACCATCACCTAAGAAAATTCTAGAGGAGGAATCTTCTAGAAGTAGAACCTTCTAAGAAGTCCTCTTACATTTATTATATCTAATTACCCATTTATTATATCTAACTACCATAG
>JZKD02S1514077.1:157956-176100 GCA_000966675.3 Picea glauca
TCTCTAGCACCCACTAGAAGGAAGCAACAACTCCCTGGTTTCTCTAGCACCAACTAGAAGGAAGCACCTACTCCCTAGTTTCTCTAGCACCAACTAGAAGGAAGCTACTACTCCCCGTGTTCAAGCACTCACTTGAATCTCTGAGGACACCAGTCCTCCCTAGCACCTCCCTACCAACCTGGATTATCAATATGTGTTACTGAAACTTATTACAGTGATATAATGTTTAACAACAACTTACCAGTCTCATCACTGTTCTGCAAGATTTCGCTGCTCTGTCTGCCTCACAGTTTTCCTGCATGCATACATTGCACTTTCTATTCTTCTTCCTTTTGTGCTCTGTACACCATTCCCATTCAATGCCCCTTTTCTCTTCTGGCCATACCATCTCCTACACTTCACCTCCTTCTTCCTACATGCATCACCCACCAGAGAAACAACACCCTCATCACTTCTCTGTGCCATGTTCTTATAGATTTTGTGCACCTTGTGCATGCAATATGTGCAATGCTTCTGCATCTCTTCATAGTGAGTGCTCTGTATGATCATCATTACGACTTCTCAACTTCTCTGGCAGTTTGCCCACACGTTCAGCATCACTGGATGTCATGATAAGATTCCTCAGCCTCTCTAGCAGTCGAGACTATTCGTCTTCTCTGGCATAGTCGAGCTTATACTTTCTGCTTTAGTTACAAACTTCAACGCTCATCCACTTGTCAGTCCCTCTAAGAATCGTCTTCATTCACTGGAAGAATATTGGAGACCCTTCAGCTCCTATGGCGATCACAAAGAGGTCTCTTCGAATCCTTTGGCAAAGACCATAAATGTTTCAGCAGTTAGACTGCGAGGAGCAACATTAGCCCTCCGATTGTGCCCAAAATCCCTTGCACCGTTGGATTGACTTCATTTGATCTTGCGTTTATTTCACCAATTCACATTTCGATATTTCGGGATCCCCAAGGTAAAGATTTGTTACACTCCATATCCCGATCCTCGAAACTCCGAAAAGGTGTGGGATCAACGGTCCCAATCAACCCTTGATCTGACGGCTCAGATCATTTCATGATTTCGCAAATCACAATTTCGACATTCCTGTGGTGAATGTTCTTAATGCTTCCAACTACCGATCTGTGAAACTCCGAAGTGGTGTGGGATCAACAGTCCTAATCAACCCTTGATATGATGGCTCAGATCATTTCGTGATTTCACATTTCACGATTTCGGCATTCCCGTGGTATTGTTTCTTGCCTCTCCAAGTCGCGATTCGCGAAACCCCGAAATGGAGTCTTTGACATGCTCTGATCTTCTGCCACACGTCCCTCTTGGATAAACGGTCAAGATTTTATCGAGACTTCGCAACTCCATGAGCCTTCATTTTGCCTGATCAACGATTCAGATCAATCCTCGATTCGACGGTTAGGATTATTTCACGATTTCGCATATCGTGATTTCGAGAGGTTAGGGAACCCCGTTCCTTTGACTCTCCAGTCAGCGAAATGATGATCTTTCACCACGTGTCCTATGGACCCAATGGTCCCGATCTTGTCATGATTTCGCATATCGTGATTTCGGGGTTTGCGACTTCAGGACTCATATAGTAGGAGTTCTTGACATCTCCATCTCCCGATTTCCAAAACTCCGAAGTGATCAGACGACTCACATAACCCCCTGAGATGGACGGTTGACGAGATTTCGGCGTTTCTCATTTCACGATTTCGGGACTCCTGTTGTAAAGAACATTGACATTTCCATCTCCCAATATCCGAAATCCCGAAGTGATCGAACGACTCACATAACACCCTGACGGACGGTTGACAAGATTTCGACGTTTCACATTTCGCGATTTCAGGACTCCTATTGTAAAGAACCTTGACATTTCTATCTCTCGATATCCGAAATCTCGATAGCCAAAACTACGAAATGGAGTTGGACCACCGCTTCGATCTTGCACTTTAAAGAATGTGCAAGTTCTCCTGGATCCAACGATGGTCGAAACCTGTGCTCGGATGTAATGTCTGAGATCTGTCCTCCATCTACGTGCTCATCCTTGGTGCACACCTACGCACTGTGTTTGACTCTGAGCTAATTCCTCCTGAGATGACTTTATTCTTGTTTTTCCATCGATGCATATTCTGAACTTGCCATCAATGACAAGCACACTTTTCCTGTTAAACATGCCAATGATCCTCTGCACTATCTCTTCTGATCTTATCGAGATTTATCTGCAGCATCTTCCCAAAATAATTCTGGTGCCCGCCTGGCACATTCTTCTTGTACTCAATCCATCAACGCTGTTGTACTTTCCATCAGTGATAAGCATACGCTGCCTATAAAACCTGCCAGCACCCTCTTGATAAAATAACCCCAAGGACACTCAATGAAGCTTACTACATGGCTGCAGTGATTGAGGAGAAATCTCCTCATTTGATATAGGATTCCTCTTTACCTTAGGTACTCTCAATGGAGAGAGTTTGTTTACCCTTGAGAGATTCATCATTGATCTCTAAGAAGAAGGGGAACAAATCAAAGATTGACGAGGGATTGTTGAAGAAATAGTTGAGGAGACGAAACCCAATAACAAAGTATCAACATGCCCTCTTCCTCTTGATGAAGCGATCCATAAGCCTTATCCACCTGCACAATAATGAGATGATAAGGTTAGTTTATTTCCTTTTCACGATTTTGATGATACCTTATTTCATGATTCAGAGAGTGATGGAGAAATGGAATCCCCGAATGAAGAGCATCTTCCTTACTGCACGACCAAGGATAAGACAGTAATGCATGCCAAAGATGCCCAAGTCCTAGGAGCTCCTGCACAAGAAGAAAAAGTAAGTTACCCTCCTCTCCAAGATTCGGGTAATTGTCTACTTTATGATTTGAGAAAAGAGGAGGAGATGGGTGAGCTTTTGAATGATTTCAACCCTCCATGTTATGATACTGATACTGACATAGCTGATTTTGATGAGTTCATAAATGTTGGGAGACGTGGGTGAGATGTAGTTGGTTATGATATGGATCCTATCTTTGACATAAGGAGTCATCTCCAAGTTTTCCCTTTGCAATTATCACATCAAGCTCTTGACCAGTGGCAACAAGGAGATGAGTTTTTTACCGATGCTCCCCAAACACCCAAGGATGACTTGATGCTATGATTTCCTAATGATTTCCGGTCATACCTTGAGGACTTTGATGATGGCTCCTCTAAGAATTTGGATTTATTCTATGAAGATGACTATCAAGCACCATTGTGCTCAAGTTTTGACATGAGTAAGAGCATTGTTTGCCTAGAGAGATTCTCATGACATTTTTCTCCAACCACCTCTTATTACCTTACCTTGTTGTATCATTAAAGGTGTAGTTGGGAATTATAACTTTTGGATTGAGTTTCCTCTGAAGCAAACCCGAGAATCTAAGGATTGGTTGAAAAATACAGATTTCAGTCTATCATCTCATTTTTTCAACTTTCCCTTGAGATTTTTCCAGTTGTCTGCTAGATCTTTGTCAATCCCCTCCCAGGCCTCAGGGCATGAGGCTGTCCTAGGTAGCTAGTTTTCATACCTTTTGAGTCAATATTATGAACCATGGACTCTTCATGACCCCTTCCAGAGGTGGATTCAATACTTTCCTTAGAGATGGACTTGGCGATATTTTATCCCTCCCACCTGCCTCCATGAGTTAGACTTTATGATTTTCGATGATATGATACATGCTATAACCCATGCCATTTTTGTGCTTGATTTGTCACTGTTCTGGTTTATGATGAAGCACAAAGGCAGGTATTGTGGGACATTGCTTGATTGGCTTCAATGGTTGTTTAACTACACCCACATCCGACAAACAGGTAAGTACAGGTCAGTAGTTTGCCTTACATTATTGATTTCTTTACTTCAGTCCATATATATATATATGCTGGGGTGGAATTACCACCCCAATTTTTCTACTGATACTTCTTTTGAGATCAAACAAGTTTGCAAGTTATGCTAGATATACTGAGGTTCTCATGCGCTCTATGGTGAGCACATGTCCCCAATTTGGAGCCAGATGTTATCCCCACTTTTTAGGGATAACTAGGAGATCATGTCTCGAGGCCCACAGGTCCTAGACATGGAGTACCGAGAGTAGGATTGACCTAAGCATAGCCCTGGAGGGCCCATATTTTTCTCCCATCATCTTTTTTCTTGACAACAACAAAAACATCCATCACGATCGATTTGGTCCTGTATCAGAAGAGTTTCTTGCTCCATGAGGTAATTGGTCCAGGTATCATGGTATGTGTCACCTTTGATCATTAAAACCTTTAAATATATGCATCTGATTCCTTTTATCTATAACAAATTATTGGATCTTACATTTTCTCACTTGAGCATGTTTGGGAGGATTGACAGGGTTCCCTAGCAAGCCTATGTTTGTAGGTTTTGGTTTTCCACTCGGGGGATTTCTGAAAAGCCATCGTCCAGTCCCATCACAACACTACTTTTCAATTTTATCTCTCGCTCACTTATCCCAATCCCCTTGTCCAGGCATTGGGTTGACCTATTTTCAAGATTGCACCTTACCTCATGGGAAGAAGGGGCTAAAGGCCCAGAAGGTAAAAGCAAGTTGGTAAAATATAAAATCCTAAGAATAAACCTCGAGATGATTCACCCAGGGATCCCTGAGAAAGCAATAAAAGGCTTCTCAGTAAGAAACAAGAGGGACCCAGAAAAATAATAAAACAAGACCTAATCAGAGGATAGGAGGTCTCATCATGATCCATCCTATTAGGTCCATGGGTACCTATCAGTATGACATTGCCACCAACTAGTTACCACGCCAGGGCGGTGACTCTTGGTTGCATGGCCAAAGGAAAGGGGGTCTCATCACGAGACAACCTTCTCATCTCTGCGAAATTACTTGGGAGTAACGTTGTCAACTTTGGTCACCATGCCAAGGCAGTGTCCCCTGGTTAGATTTTGAACAAAAAAAAAATCAAATAAAAGAATAAAAAGAATGAAGGCAAGCATGGGCTTGGAAAAAATGCATCCATGACAGGGACAACTCACCTTCTACAAAGGCACCCACAGATAACACCTTTTCATCCTTGGCCATCATTGCACCCACATGCTTTGACATCCCCTGACCACACCACCCACTTACATGGCTTGGAAGAGGTCTTTCCGGGAACTTTACTTTTCCTGTGGACACTAGCCCAATAGGATGCCTTGTATTTTTCCCCATAATTGTATTGCGGGCTTGTGTAATGCCTTTGAGATGTCAACTAATGTATTAGGAATTTTATGCATGTGTTTAATAATATTAATGATGAAATGTGATTGACATTGCTATGATCCCTGTGACTGATGAGCCCATGGAGGGAATAGCTTTTGATGTGCAGGACCATGCCCGATGGACAGGTACCATTTGGACCAGTACACATGGGGAGATGATCAATTCAGACCTCCATGGGGTTGAAGAGCCCATCACATGGATGCTGAGACTCCACCATGGGGCAGAGATGAGACAAAGATGGATCAGTGTCTTGCACCGGAGAAGAAGAGGACGTTCCACCAAGAGGCACCCCGACAGAGCTTGACCTAGGGGGATTTTCCCTTTTCAGTGGAACACTGGTCTTGGAAGGCCTAGGACGTCACCCATCATAGCCATGATGTCATCCAACAATATGGACATTTTGGGAGGCAAACTGGGCGGTATTGGCATGTGTGGCAGGTTGGAGAAGCCCAAGGAGGGCTAAGGTTTTGCTCCAGGATGCCCCATTTGTCGTAGAAGGGGCTAACTCCTCCCTTAGAGGGGATTCTTATCTCTTTATAGATCAATTAGGGTTTTAATTTGACAATTTAATGTAAAACAATATGATTTTGATAATTTGGCCTTGTCAGGCTTTTACTTGACCTAAAATGTAAAATTAGGTCAAGATTTTGTATAAATAGGAGATTTTCACTCTCATTTTTTCATCATCTTTCACTCACCACTTGGTGAGGTTTGAAATTTGCGCCCTATTCTAGGGTTTTGGCTGATCTAGCGAGGCATACTTGTTAAATGAAGACAATTTTTGGCACATTTATGGTGTTTCTTTTGAAGGAAGGTGTTACAACTAGGGTTTGCATGGTTATTTCTTGGTGATTTGTAAGTATTTTTCTACAAAAAATCTTAAATGGATGGTTGTAGTTCAATTTATTGCATTTGTTTATAAATATTGCTGAATCAGAACCTTAGGGGACAAGCACACAAGTAGGTCATTGTCTCATGTCCCCTGATAGAGAAACCTTAAGCCATTGTGGAGGGAAGAAAGAACCTAGCCTTAGCTACACTCCTATTTTCTCTCCCTATTGCTAGCCATACTGTTTTGAAGCCAAGAAGAGTGAGACGTCCCTGACCTAGGTCTACTACACTAGGGCCATACTCTTTCTAGGGTTTGCTGAAAGGCCTTGCTTTAACAACACCTCCCTCATCAAACCCTCTTGTTTTAGTTATATTTTGTTATTATTGAGCTAGCCATTTTCTAAGAAGGAGGAGAGAGCACAAGGCCTTGCTTTAGCAACACCAGAGTGAGCCTCTCTCCCCTAGGGTTCCAATTTTGAGGCCCTGCTTTAGCAACACTTCAAAACTTTTCCCTCCAGTCCTTGAAATCTTTCCTCCTTCAACCTGTGCGTCCTTCACTTATGACTCCATTAAACCCTAAGGCATCGATCTAAGACCTCAAACGTTGAAGTAGAACTTGATCTAAACTCTCTCAAACCTTTTGAATTGAAACCCTAACTACACTAACCCTAACTCTAGCTAACCCTACTAACCCTAAGTTGCTGACATCGTTATTGGATATTTCATCTTTATTGCAACAATGTTTCATCTTGTGAGCAATTGAATTTGGTTTTAGGCATAAATTGAGTAAAGTGCTGGTTTATTACATTGAATGCCACATCATTCTAATAATTATTGATGAAGTGATATGATTTTTACTGCTATTGATAAACATTGACTCCCTCAATATTTGTATTCAAATTGCTTATAAGTTCATCAGATAGTTCTTGATTAATATGAAGTACTAACCTATTGAAATAGATTGCACGTGCCAGTTTGCTGTTGTCTTGTTCCAGGCAAGTACATTTCTTTGGGTTTTACTTTATTATTGGCTGTTTAGCTGGGACTATCTATTCTGGTGGTGATCTGTGAAGGGGGAAACTTGTCATTATCTGATTATCCTTTAGCCTATTCAAAACCCCAGGTCATCGCAGACGTCTCCCCTAGGCCTCACCTCCCTAAAGAGAAAGAACCTCCCCATCGTGGTGACATTGGGTGGGATAGGTTCCTGTTACGCCAGTTTGGCCTTCTACTTTATAACCTTTCTTCCTAGCTACAAATTGTGCGATAACACCCAGTCCATCATATTTATGTTGTTTGCTACCTGTGTGTTCTACGTCCAACCTTATGCGCATTAATCTCTTACATTGGTACCAATCTGTGATAGTCTCTTTGTGTGCACCTCGCCATCTTGCGGGTGTATCCTTAAGTGATAAATCCAGTGCTAGCAATCTCTGGTTTTCTAATACTTCATCTTCATATTGTGTCAAGAAAGTTTCCAAATCATTTAGCCCATGAAAAATGGTTGGTTCTCTGATTTCTGTGCCAATCCACCTTACTGTGCGGTCTATTCTGGCACACCTTCTTGTGGATACTTTGTGTAGTCTTTTTTGCCAGTTTTCTAACCCAGTGTCCGAGTCTGTTGTACATGAAGTAATGCTCCACCAACTGAGTACCCCGTCTGCATTTGGGTTTATATAGTCCACATCGTGTGCAGTTTTTTTGTACAACTGGTCGATCTCTTCTAAATATAGACAAGTGGGTTCTATGAACCTCTCACCTTCTGATGGGTCGAGTGGGGATATGACCTTGTAGTCCACCGACTCAAATGTCATTTTTCTAGTTTTTAAGTTGATTATGGTCTGGTTGACGAATGCCCAATCCAAACCAAGTAGTGTCGGGTAAGGTGTTGTGATGTCTACTATTTCGATGACTTCAAAGTCTACCTCAGTGCGCACACCATCTAGATCTACCATCACTCCTTTCAGTCTACCTATTGGTAGGACTCTATGTTGATTTTCTATCTTTAATTGAATGGTTGAGAATCCCAGTGTAGGTTCTCCCATGCATTTCCATGTAGCTTTTAGTAGTACATTCACTTCAAATCCTAGATCTAGTATAATATCTCCCATATTGAAATCCCCAATGTTAGCATTTAGTCTAAATTCCCTACTTTTTCTTCTTCTTGTGTGTAGGTGGTTGACATTTTTCAATACTGGCTTCTGTCCCGTCTCGCTGCTACATTTTTCTAGGATGTTTTACAATATTTTGACAGATGAAGGATCACTTAACATCTTGATGCATGATTGAAAAAAGTCTTTGATAGTACTTACTTGTTCCTTTGGTTTTATTCTTTTGGTATGGTCCAGTGATGACGACATTTCATATTCCTTGCTCTGCTGTGAAGTTGGCGCAATGTTCTCCTTCTAGAATTCTTGTCGGGCTTCTATAAATATCTCCTTCTCCTTATGCACGTCGAACTGCTTCTTGGGTTCAGTGTTCTTCTTTACCCATTGGTTTTGCGTCGGTTCCCATCGAACTGCATCATTTCCTATTTTCATTCATCCTTGAGTGACTATGTTGATGTTTTGTTCGTCATCCCTTGCTTCGGCTGAAATCCAATGAACATTCTGGTTATTTTGATTCCTTTTTTTCTGGATATTTACAAGTAATGACAGACATTCCTCCGTATCATGGTCTGATGCACGACAATACATACAAGTCGCTGGTGGTAGTGGACACTCCCATGCATAATGTCCTCGTTGCTGGCAATTGTAACATGTGACTAGTCCTCTACCGCGTTTGAAACCTCCTCTGGCTTGTCTTGCTCCTCTATAAGTTACACGATCACCTCACGATGTGTTATACTGTGTTCCTTGATTATAATACGCGGTATTGTACTGGGGCTGTTTCGGGTTGTACTATGGCTACACGTTATTGTACGGCTACGATGCATTATTATACTGCTGCTGTGTGGTGTTGTATGGGGCTGGGGCTTGAGTGAATTGTGGTGCTGCTTACCCAGTCATCATTTCTAAATGTACCCTGTATGTGTCTGATGTTCTTTCCCACATCAGCTCCATAGTTCTGCAATCTTTGTCTTCATGGCCGACTGACTTGTAAAAGGTGTAATATGAATTCTTTGGAACTGTTTGGTATTTCTGCATCATCGTGCAGTGGTAAGGGCCGTGACCCAGTTTCTTGCATATTTCACACCATAATCCTCCCTGTGGTAGTGGTTTTGGCATCCCCGCCGCCATATACTGTGTGAATGTTGGGAATTCATTCTTATGGTGTCCTTCCATCCTACAGGTAGTGCACCAAACGACTTCTCGTTTGTCCTTGTTCTTATTCCGGTTCAGCTGAAATGTTAAGTTCTTCAGATCCTCCTTCAGTTCTTCAACAGCCGGGTCCGTCTGCTGTTACTGATTCTCTTCCAATTGCAAGGCTTCCTGCAGAGCCTCTGCCTACATCTAAAACTTTTGTTTTCGTAATGGATATTTTAAGTGTGGGAGTAGTGAGTTGACAAATAGGTGCCGATGCTGCATATCGGTCATAAGGTATTTTAACTTTCCTTTTAATTTCTTTAATATTTGATCAATCTCCCATACTGATTCTCCTGGTTTCTGTATTATTTCAATCATCTCATTCATGTATTTATCCTCTGAGCTCAGATTTTGGAACTCATTTATCAATAGTTTCTTAATGTCTTCCAGTGTTCTTGTCATTCTGGGAACATTGTTCATTTCTAGACTCATGTACCAGTCTAGTGCTCTCTCTCTTAGCATGATCGCTATCTGTGCGATTTTGGTGTCTTCATTAGTGATCTTCTTTTATTCTCCTCGAAACTCTGGTAATATGATAGTAGGATCGTGCCCTGCCATTCTAAATACTGAGCTACTCCCTCCTCCACACGATGTAGATACTTGACTAAGGTTGCCTGAACTGGCTCCTCTAGTTGTTGCTCCTTGTGTAGATGTACTTCCTGCTATCAGACTTACTCCGAACTTTGGTTTTCTAAATGGTGGTGTTCTCTTTGGTGTATTGGTCGCACATGGGTTTATGGGTTCCACACTGACATTAATCTAAAAGGGATGGTTGTCTTCTCCTCCTGTTCTTGGGCCACTTGTTTCCCTCTCATACGTGGCACGTAGGATTTCCTCAATCTTCTCCACATCCCGAAGATCCTCTACCTCTTCCTCATCTCTTTCCAAGCCTTCCCTCTTAGCTACGACTCTCTTCTTGGTATTCACCTTATATTGGTAGGGTGCTCCGCTACGCGCCATTCCCGATAATGCCAAGATCCACTTAAGCTAGTCATCATCCATCAAGATCAGGTCCAAGGGTTCCTCCTCCTTCTTCTCTTTATCCTGCCCTCCTTCCATTCCTCCTCTCTCTATCAGTGCTTCCCCCCTTCCCCCATGCACACAGGGAAGTCTAGTTGTCTGATTCCATTGTCATTACACCTTTGTTATATAGAAATATCTTGATAGAAGTATAGAGTGATCAAATATACCTTCCTCTAGGTCCTCGTAGGAACACTTGCTTGGCTGTGATGTATGACTTTGCCGTGTCTACTGCAAATTCTGTGATAAATCCTGCCACAATACTGTCAAGCCAAAAGTCGACTGCGCGGGTGAATTTGTTGTTCACCTACTACAACTGTTGGATCTGTACTAGAGTCCAATCTAGCTATCGAATCTGGTTTGTCGTGTGGTTATACTTTAACCTTAAGATCCATTCCTGTAGTAGATGTGGAAAATCACAGAAAAAGACTTCGTGTAAATCCGTAAATACGTATTTATCCAG
Source organism: Picea glauca (assembly GCA_000966675.3). Taxonomy (NCBI): domain Eukaryota; kingdom Viridiplantae; phylum Streptophyta; class Pinopsida; order Pinales; family Pinaceae; genus Picea; species Picea glauca. Next base: position 168,847 of record JZKD02S1514077.1, read on the forward strand.
GTATTTACGTAGTGTGATCCTGGGGTTTCTATTGTCTTTCTGTGAAACTCTAGATATTTAGTTCTCAACCAGCCCTCGATTTCTTCTCTCGTGGGGTTCCAAGGTCTTAACATTCCTTTCTAATGGCTCATTTCTCTTCTGTTCCGCTCCTTCGGTTCTTATTCATTCTATCTTGTCTACTCAGTCCTCTCTTGTTCCTCTTAACACAGAAACAAAACCATTTGTTGGTTGCTATTTCCCTTCTCGGGTTGTTTGATTTATTGACCCGGGGTTCATGTCATTCGGGGTTCCAAAAAATCCTCTAAAACTATCGGCCCTCCTGGTAAACCAGAAGGCAACACAACACCCGAAAGGTACTGTGCAGTCTCACCCAAGATAGCTTTAAATGGGTGACTATAAGACTCAGGTGTTTACAGCCTAGGACAGAGTAGGGGATAGGGGTTTCTTGATTAAAGCCAGGTATCGTGAGATGTAAGGTAAACTACTTATTCCTTGAATTCGCATACATATGTTCCACAGTTTGATTCCAACAAAGTATAAAAAGATTCATAACAATGTATTAACTCATTCATCAAGATTAACCATTAATTTCTGAAAGAAAGTAGAGACATTCATACATTCAACACATTATGAAAGTATTACCATGGTTGATCCCCTCCTGGGCTATGTCCACAAATATTTGTCTCTTAGCTCTTTTATTATGGCAGTTCTACATTCCCGGTGCCACGCGATTACAATTCTCCACAAAACTGGGTAAGATCTACGTGAGGCAAACTAGATCGCACCAGACTCTACAGCCTATGGTCTAATCCTCAGATCTACCTTCCCTCGTATATTCTTTGCTCAACAACTTACAAAATCAGTTCATATATCTAAAAACATTACATATCGCCTACGCTCCTACGTGGTTACAATCTCCAAAACTTAACTCCAAAGCCTAACCCTCAACAACAATAATAATAACAACAACCCTCATAACAAAAAAACATCATCTCTATATGATACTTTCGTATCTATATTTATACATTTCAGGCTCTTCAACCTTTTACAAAATATTACCAAAAACCTAACTCTTCTTACGTTAGGTCTTTCTCCTATGCGTGTGTTGTTCTTCCTCCAGCTGTCTCTTTACTTTGTTTACGCTTTCTTGCAGGCACACATGTTGTTTTTTTGCTAGTTGTTACTTCAGTTTTCTGCACGCTTTCTTTCCCATGATTGTTCTTCTCTCTCCTTCGGCCTGGTGCCAACAATACCCCTTCTTCATAATTTATTCAAGCTGCATTTGCAACTCCTTCAACTCTGGTGTACTCATTCTATAAGGAGTCTTTGACATTGGAGCTGATCCAGGCATTAAATTTATAGAGAAATCAATATATCTCTTAGGGGGTAGCCCTGGTACCTTCCTGAACACATCTTCAAACTCTTTTAGGACTACATAATCTTCCAAATTTGGCACATCTTTAGGTGTCTCTTCCATATGAGCTGCAAAGATTTGACACCCTTTTCTGTAACATTTCTTCAGTTGCAATGCTGAAATTTCTCTGATGGTTACTGCCCTGGGAATTCCCTGCACTTTCCTTAGGTTCCCATCCTCATCCAAGCATGTAAATGCCATGTTATGAAAATCTAGGATGGCATGATGTTGTTCCAACCAATTCATCCCAATTAGATAGTCATAGGAACCTAAAGACAATATGTTCAAATCTACCTTGGTGTTCAACCCACTAATGTCCATAAGACATGACTTAACCACCTCATTAACTTTTCTTTTGGCTCTGGTAGCTAGCTGCACCAACCAGGATTTTCCATGCTTTCTTCTTGGAAAATACAAACTTTCCACCATCTTAGGATCTATATAACTATGACTAGCTCCTGAATCAATTAAAATAACAATGGTTTGGTTGTTGATCATACCTTCCACTTCAATCATATGTGGTTGATACTCTTCTTTCTTGTTGTCCATGGCTACATATATCCTTGGTACATTTCTTCCCATGTCCTCCACTGTTTCAGCTTGCTGCACATTGTGAATAGTTCTCACTTTTTCACCTTTGTGAGGACAATCTTGGTACATATGATCTCCTTTACAACCCCAACATTGAATAGGTGGTTGCCTTGGCCTTTGACCCCCTGTCTCAATCGTTTTGGGTTCTCTAGGAGTTTGTTCTCCATGTGGATTATTTCTGAAGAATGGTGGCTTAGATCTCCTCTTCCTCTGATCCACCTTGAATTTATTTTTGTCTTCCCAAGATTTTTGGAAAGTTGGCCTTGATTTTTGCTGATCATAAAGGCATTTAGCTCGCCTTATGGTCTCCTCCAATGTCTTGGGATCATCATACTATATTTTGTCACTGATGAATAATGGCAATCCACTTAAATACCTTTGAATTTTAACTCTCTCATCCTTGATGAAAGAGACATACTTCAACAGTTCTAAAAACCTTCTCTCATATTCATTTTTGGGCATACTTCCAAGCTCGAGTTCAAATAATTCTTTCATTTTCTTGTCATAATATCTCTTAGTCAAGTATTTATTCTCAAAATAATTCTTGAATTCCCTCCAAGTGACACTTTTCTCTTTAATGTGTTGCACCTGCACAAGCTGATCCCACCACATGGATGCCTTTCCCTTGAGTTGATAGATAACAATTCTACCTTCTGCATGAGAAGAATAATTATGCAATTGAAAATACTTTCTCATGCCCAAAAACCATATCTCCGCATCTTCATCCTTCTTGTGTTCACCATCAAATGTAGGAGGTTTGATTTTGTTCATTTCTCCTCGTAGCTCATCCACCCCAGAATTCTTATGCTTCCTGACAGGGGATGGAGTTGATCTGCTGTGTTCTCTCTTATTGGAATGACTCGGGGAGTGATGGTGATGTTTGCTAACACTCCTTGATTTTCATTTCTCATCAGGAGGCCTGTGACTTCATGATTTTCTTGAGCCACTCTCCTTATCCAACTTCTTTTCAATTCTGTTCAAACTCTGCAATAATTTCATGTTGAAGTCATCCTGTTGCTCCTTGAATCTCATAAGCCTTTCATTATCATATTTATGTCTTTGTACATCCTTTTGAAAATTTTTAATGGTCTCTACCATATTCATGTTTTCATCCCTTCCTTCTCCATGTCCATTGGAGTTTGTTCCTTCAATGCCCAAATGGACATCCATCCCTATGATATCATCCTCCTGACTGTAAGTCCCTTATGCCTCCTCCATTACTCTGGAATATGTGTTGATCTTGATATGATCTATTTGTTTTAACTCTGCAAAATGTGCAGCCAACAAAACTTTGTCAAGCTAACTATTTCAACAATTTAATGAAAATATGAACCATTCTGGTTCAATAATATATATAGAATTCTTTCTTCTGATTTCTTGGAAAAATGAATTTCCCAATAAATTTTATGAGTGGATAATTACATTCCACTTTCCAACACCTTTCCAATGCCTTCTCCCATGCTCAATTCTGAGTCTTGAGCAGAAATTTATGGTTATTTGAAAATTGCCCATTAATTTTTCTGTTCACACATCAACTTGGTGCAACTTTGCGCAGTAATTAAGCAATTTCACACCTACTCCATTATATTTTTCATAGGAGATCAATTGGGTTTCTTCATATACATCTTATGGACAATCTGTCCAAGTTTCATCTCTTTCTGGGTTCTGGGATGCTAGTTACAGCTTGCTAAAATTCCAGACCAAAATACCATATTCTAACTGGAATGTTGCAAGTATCTTCTTAGCCATACTAAACACTTTTAACATGCCCATAAATTTAATTCATCTCTTGGAATGTCTTCTATGGTTCAGTATTTTTCCATTGACTACTCCTGTGCCTCAATCTGATTCCGGAGAAGAAAGTTATGGCTCTTTGAAGTTAGATGGGTCTTAAAATTTACCCTCCATTGTTTGTGTTGTAACTTTCTCATAAAAGCTTCGTTTGACGAACAATTTACACCATTAGAAAGCCCTCTCCGAGCTCTTTTATTTGAGCTAAAAAGATAGAGTGTGCCTTGGCACACTCCGTTCTCATGGTTTTCAAGTCCCTAAAAACGCTCTTAAGGGCCTAAAAAACGAGTTGTAAAAAGATGAGATTCAAATGATATAAAACGTCGCAAAAAATCATTGGTCTTCTGCTGTTGTTCACCCTTCAAACAACTCGAGCGCACAAATTTCAACCTGTAATCCATATTTACCATGTGCAACAACAACATAAGGTAAATTGTGCTTCGTGCACTTTAAAACCATTGTGTATCACTTCTTTGTTGCGCCAATAACTTGCGCGCACTACTTTTATGTTGCGCACCAATATCCACTGCACGCCGTTTTGGTTCTCTCACTATTATCTGTTGCGCCCAGTATTTGTATAGCATGTTTATATTCTGTGCGCATTTCACTTGATGCGCTACATCATACCAAGGTTTAGTATGCCCCACTGCGCACCAATACTCTGCGCACACCATTCACTAAATTGTTGCGTGACAACATATACCCACATTGCACGCGCACCAAGCAAACTCCTCTGTGCTCTGCCAATACTGCGCACACCATGCGTGCCATTATTATTTTTCCGTGCGACGCCAAAATTTAGTGTGCACACCCACACACCAACATTTTTCCGCGCGATGTCAAATTTTTAGTACGCGCACCAGCACACCACTATTTTTTCGTGCAGTACACAATTTTTATTGCGCGCACCCGCATGCCAACATTTTTCTGTGCAGTGCCAAATTTTAGCGTGCGCAGCCACACACCAACATTTTTCCATGCAGCGCCAAAATTTACATATCTCGAGCTTTTACTGTGCAACATGCATTTTTAGTGCGCCCACCCGTGAACATTCATTTTTATGCGCATCAATTCCTCGTGAATTCCGCGACAGGAATTGGGGCTTTTTCCTAACTTTTTCCCCAATTTACCATAGACATTCTGCAACCACGGAATTTGTTCAATTTCACCCCGATAACACCAATTCAACCTCTACAACAACAAATCGTTGTGGTTGACGAATCTGGAACGTTTTTTTTTTTTTTTTTTCCAAAAATCAATTCACAAATTGAGAATTTTAATTACTAAATTCACTCCATCTATAATGGCTTCATTGTAACTTCAAATTCGACCAATTCCAGTTCCAAATTTGATAGAACACATATTAAACCAGTAATATCTCACCACTTGGCCGAATTTTTCGATTTTCCCATGAATTTAACATCAGAAATTGAGGCTTTTCCCAATTCCACCCAATTGCTATTACTTTTTACCATGGATGCTCTGTAACTCGAAATTTGACCACTTCGCAATCAATCCTCTGTGACATTTCGCTTCAACTCAACTTGTTCAGCCCAACCAAGCTCAGTGTTGAAAACTGAAGCTCTGATACCATATTATAACGTCCCCGAAAATCCATGTCGGGCCACGCTACGCCAGAGAACACTTTTTGTTCTCTCTACAGAACATACTGTAACATACCCAACACCCAACTGAGCTATGCCACATAAATTTTTCAAACTGCATGCAATTAAAACATTACACACAGAACTCTTGCATAAGCTTTATATATAAACGTAAACATACAAATACATTATGTAAATGCACAGATTCACATTGAAATAACATCAAACGTATACATGCAACAAATATAGGAAATACCCATAAATATATAGATAATTATAACCACACATAAGATAAACCCATAAAAAAACACACGTAAATAACAATGCAACATGTAAATTTATCACAGAATTGACACTTATCTTGGTAAGAATGTCACCAACTACATGCAGACCTTCCACGAACCTCCTAGCCTTAAACCACACTGTTCATCACTCTCAACAGTGAGTCACCCCCGAGCTGGGACTAAACTCCACCTGGGTAAAGGGATTCCTAACCAGGCTAAAGGCTCATAGAAAATAGGAAAGACTCCATCTCAGGTGCCGACTCAAACTAACAACCTATAGTCCCTCATTCCCCATATGCCTGTCCCACCCATGAAGTGTGCCCCTTCTCTGCTCAACAGTCCTTCGACTGCCCCACTTCCTTTCCGGGCTTCAACAACAGGCCGAACAGGAAGTCTCAGAGCACTGTAGCTGCAGTTTATCACCTTCAAGAAATCAATTCCCAACAATTCTCTCACCCAGAGAATTGCTCACGGGCCTGACAACCCGCCTCTTCAATATCCCACGGGCCTGACAACCCACTTCTTCAGTCCATCTCCTAAGCTAACCAGATACACAAACATATAATGGCTATGGATACAGGTTCAGGTACAGTCATGGCGATACGTAGGATAGCTCAATGGGAGTGTGCATGCTCATGGATGATTGACAGGATGATTGAAAGATGGGAAAATGAACAAACTCCCCACAATATGTATGCATGTCCCCAACTTGACACTTTTCATGTTGGGAGCTACTTTGGCCCACTTGTCCCCAACTTTAGAACTTAGGATAAAATAATTATCCATACTTTATGATTTAAGAAATATTAATATAATATTCCTTTTTGGCTTAAGCTCCCTAGCTTAGCTCTTTTCCTTAATTTTAGGCCCCTCCCTTTCCCTAACCAGTGGATTTTAGTCCCCCATCTCTTTTATCGTGGTCGGTCTGCACGCAATGATGTATTTTATATTATGATGAGACATTATACAAAAATAGTGTAAATTCTAACCTTGTACAATATCTACTGCAAATAGATATTCAGAAAAGAACATAAAAGATACAATGGAAAATACAAACATTACACATAGATTTTTCCCCTGGAAACCCAAACCGGGAAAACCAACATATTCTATATTCATTCATTGTATTACAATGTTTACAATACAAAATACATATAGGAGACAACGACATCCAAAACCCTAACCCAATGACCTTGATTAGTCCAAAACCCTAATTCGTTAAACCAAAATAGAAAACCATCAACAAAGAAACCATGTGCCAAAAACCCACCTAAATATAATGTGGTCCCGATGCGAAATTTTTTTTTCTAGGGGCGCTGCCCCCGCCCCCCTGCACCACCCGAGGGGGGGCCTAGCGCCCCCCCCTCTAACCCCCCTCCGCACCCCACGCAGATGCCCCAACGCCACTCCCCCCGCACAGAATATATCCCACAACCCACATTAACCCCCTTCCTCTTTTCTTTGCACACATGGGGTTATAGGGTTACATAGTCAACAATCTAGGGAAACAATGCCCATGGATCCTCTACACCAAGAGAACTTCTCAGTGCTCACACATTTTGTTAATGAA
>JZKD02S1514078.1:0-10599 GCA_000966675.3 Picea glauca
TGCCATCATCTATGCAGCCTCATGTAGTGGGGGCGCCACAGACATTGGTCTGGATTTTTCGGCGTTTGGAAAACACTGTTGATTATTACAGCAAGGCCCATAGGCCCCGTCTTTAGTTAGGTTGGAATTTTCATGTGACGAGGGCACTACGTGTATATTTTTTGAGGGCATAAGCCCCATGAATCGTTATTGGTCGTATTTTTGAGGCTCTTGCGCCTACCTATGTAATTTTATGATTTTGATATTATATATGGATTTTTATGTCTTTTTATGTCTTATGGATTATATTTTCCTTTAAAAATGTCTTTACATGTGCATGTGTATGTCTTTCTTATATGTGTGTGAGATGCCAATCTAAGATTTGATTAGCTAGAGTATCTGTGACTTGATTTAATCTCCTAGGAACATGAAAATATGTAATATAATCAAAGCTTTGTTCTAAGAGACGTACCCTAAGGAATCATCGGTGTAAAGTAGGATCATGAACACGGTAGACTCTATTTAATTGAGACACAACCAGCTGAACATCTAAATAGACCCGGAGGTGAGTGTTATGCCTCTTTTGTCACCTGAATGAGAAAAATAGAGGTGCTTACAATCTTAGTTGGGTTAGCTAAGAAAGACAACAGTGAAGGAAAGGGTTAGAAAAAGAAACATAAAAGACTAAGCTAATAATTAAACTAAGAAGGAAAAGAACAAATAAACTATAAATCATAACGACATAATAACAAGAAACCAATAAGACTCATGTCACCAATGGAAAGGATTGTATTAATGAAAAGAAAACACCGAGAAGAAAGAGGACTTTGGGTCCCTTCTTCCTCCAAGGGCAGGCTCTTGGAACGCCACAATTGAGCTCTTATTACAACTTTGAAACTTGAAAGAAATGGTGAAATAATCCCAAGCTAATCCACTCAAAAGGTGAGGTGGATTTCCCAAATGGAATGATGCTAGTATGCTCTTGATGAGAAAAGAGGATTCCCCAAGAGAATAGCAGTAGCATAACCTTCCAAATGAATTCCTTGAAAATGTAGTGCACCCATGGCCTTGTTTTATAACACCACTTTGAGGTATTATGAAACCAACTTTTAGTGTGAAAAGGGTTGTTTAGGGCACTTTTAGGTCTCTGACCAACCACCCAGTAAAATCCAGCTGATATTTGGATGTCAAATCAACTTGGAAGCTGAACCAGAAGTGGGTGGGAGGCTGACCAATCTCATAAATGCGTCCTTCTTAGGTGTGCACGGATTTTAGCAACCACAGTCGTGCATCGTGTGCATGTGAATTTTTCTTTCATTTCTGGATGGCGCATGTGCGCACGCGCCCTGTGTAGTCATATCGCACCTTGATTTTATAACTGGTTGTATAATTTTGGACATTTTGGAAATTCTTTTTTGGTAATTTTTGTCCATGGGTGAACTCATAGTTGTTTGAAGATGTTGGATTCTTATAACCATTTGCGTATGAAATTTCAGTGATAACAAATGCCCCCTAATGGATGAGGTTAGGAGCATACGTATAGTCGAAATTCATCAATGTTTCTTCTACTGAGAGTGTCGTTGTAAGAAAGAGCGATAGTTAGAGTATCAAGAGTGACCCATTGGATGGAGAAGGGAACCTGTAGGACCCAACCTTTTGTAAGTTATGTAAAATAAATTATGTACAAACGAGGCAGGCATGCCCCATGTTTGTGTCATGTAACTCAAAAAGAAGGGTGTTGTATAGTAACTAAAACTGTGTGATGATGTAGACAACTGCAGCGCCCTCAGGGGCAGTTGTGATAAAGGCAGAGGACAATTCTGAGGAGGAACATGCTCTGAACAGTAGGCAATGAAACCTGTAAGAAGTATCACGGATTTTGTAGGCATTGATAACCTAGACAAGTTCAGAGGTCTTCAACAAATATAAGAAACAACTACCAGAGTCGCAAAGTAAGACCCATTGTAACATGAGAAAGTGTTGAAGTTGAATGTTATGGGGGTCAATGATAGTAGGGAACAATTATGGTTCTCCTTGTGTCGTCTGAGACCTCTCATTGGAAAGGAAATGAGAGTCACGATATTGTCGCCCTTCTAGAAACTGTGTTGATGTCGACAAAAGGGGGACGTGACTCTAAGAAGAAAAGGGCTTCATGAAATATACTAGGTGAGGTTAGGAACTGAGGAGGTACATGGACGAAGTCAAGATGTGTGGAGACTCAAGACCGCCCTTGGTTGGGGATATATGCGAAGTATAAGTGGTCGCAACCGTTCAACTAGCTCGAGTGTCAGGGGGACAACAAGACGTGGGATAAGTTGTGCCAGAGGCAGGACAAAGTGAACAAAATCAAAGAGCAGAGGTAGGTGGCCTGTGGGATACTTGGAGTATATGGATGATGTCAATAGGAGTAGATGATAAGGAGTGCCCCAACCAAGGGCGATATGGGTTGCGTTTGCCAGGAAGGTCGCCAAAGGTGACGAAAAAAAAGCTATGTAACATGCTGGAAATAACGACGTAATTACAAAAAGAATTAAAAAATCCATGGGGATAATAATGCAGATACATAAACGGGTGCCCCAGGGTAGGAGGGCTTGGCCTAGGGATGGTGCAAGTTAGTGGAAAAAACAAGTGGAGGGTGGGGGCCCCGTAGGCTGGTTTCTGTAGTAGGGTAATGTATGGAGGGAAATCTGAGGATGGGTAGACTGATGATGGGTGAAATGGATGGTAAATGATGTTGTGGGAGTGCAGTCAAAATAATCCGTGAGGAAGTGCCCTGGGAGTCTAGTGGGTAGACTAGCAAAATGAGGCGAAGGAATATGTGGTTGATTTGCAACATGATGTAAGACTATCGAGACTCCCATTCCTAAAGGGTTGAAAACAACATGAGTGTCAAAGTGCCAAGGGTCTATGAATGGGACAAATCATGTGGGGGAGAGTGCTACCGAGCGACAGTACCCAAAATAAAATGGAGGTGGCGGTACTGCAGAGTCAGATATGGGGACCCTAAAGGCAAACTTCAAAGGGTGTGACTGGAGATGCAATTGAGATTTAGAGGGAATGATTACATGACAGTGTTGATTATATACCTGAAGGAGTTGTGTTGGTGTATGATGACCAAGTACTTGCACACATGAAAACCAAATACCCGACGTGAAAAACATCTGAAGAGAATCGAACATACAAGTATTTATTTGATAATTTTGAACATGAGCATGCATACCTAGAAGGGGTCTGGAAAAAATGGCTCCCAGACAGATAAGGATGAAAAGTGGTCTAGGGATTGTCTTGATGTAGAGGATGGGGTACTAAACCCATGGCTGAAGATGGATCGAAAAACGGACACCTGGAGCTCCCGGAATGGAGTCTGGAAGTTTGCCAAAAAGGACTATATATAATTGTAGGTCCCACATTGCCACCTCATTTGTACCTATTGTCAGAGTGATTGGACGAGAGATATTCATAGGATATTTGGAGATTCCGGGAGGATGAGGTAGCCAATTTAGAACCAGTGAGCTTCAGGTTAGTGGTCTTATCGTCCTGCATAGAATTAGTTTTTTTTATTTGTGGGCAGGGCTTGTACGAAGGGTCGTACAGGGAGTTTTGTGGGTGTGGGCCCCCCAGGGCACGGGTGATCCAGAAATATGTGTGCATGGGTGTACGCCTATTATCCTAATATCTGTGCATGGGTGCACCCTAAGGGGGGGAAAAGGCATGCAGGGTATGTGTGCTTGTTAGCTAAACAGCTGCGCATGGGTGTGTGGTTGTGTAGTGGACATTGGCGCTCTGATGCACGCCTATGTTCATGGCAGGGGTGCATGAAGGTGCCTCTGTATGGACGACAGGAACACATAGATGTGTGCCTATGGGATGAACAGATGTGTATGTGTGCGCACCTTTGGGGTGAACAGGCGCGCATGTGTGTGCGCCTATGGGGTGAACAAGTGTGCATATGTGCACGCCTGTGGGTTTAAACAGTCGAGCCTTTGGGGCAAGGCTGACGGGTGAAAAACTCATCTTTTTTGGGGATTTTAATGTGTTTATGTTCGACATGGTTGATTTGGGACTGGATTATGTGGTTGTAGGTGATCATTGGGACGATGTTGGTTCATTGGAGAGAGAGGGACTGGTCACAGCTTAGGGAGGTCGCGGCTATTGAGGAGTCGTCGGTTTATGCCACTTTGGCAGCTTGTGGGTTGCTGAAGTTCTTTGAGTGCCCCTTGATACAGGCCTAGGAGTACCTCCTACAGTTCTTGATCCGGATGTGGAGTCCGAATCTACATTATTTTATGGTGCGGGGTGAGAAGCTAGCCTTGACTGCGGTGGAGGATGTGTATTTTCTGACTGGGCTCCCTTTTCGGGGAACACCCTTACCGACGGAGCCCGTGTTACCTAGGGACGGGGAGTTGGCTACCTTAGGCCGGAGGTGTTATTCGAGAGATGACTTTATGTTGGGATTTTTGGTAAGTATCGGGGCTATGGATGATTTGGTTCATCATTGTGTAGCAGTGATGGTTGTGAGGGTTTATGGGTCCCTTGTGACTCAGTGGATTAGTGGTGGTAAGCTAAGGATTATGGGGAGGGAATTGGCAGGAGAGCATTTTTCCTGGGGCTTGATGTTGCATGCCAAGATGGTAGGGCAGCCCGACAGGTGTCGGGTTGCAGAATCAGGGGACTTTTCCTTTGGGTCCATCTTGGTGGCATGGTTTTTGGAGAGGGTGTCGATGTTACGCCCTAGAGTTTTATTAGGTGCACCTGGTGCACAAGAGCCGTGACTAATGTGGTGGTCACGGATTTTGATTTTCCATGGTGGTGGGGAGGGTGGCCATTTTTTCACAGCCGAGGCTGCACAGGTGTGGCGACAAATGTCGCAGATCCTACTGCATTATCTGTACTGTGGGGTGGACTTCCGGGGTGATCTGGATATGGTTTTACCTCCAGGAGAGGTGTTAGACCACCAAGGTATGATGTGATGTTTTATGTTTTGATATTTAGATAGTATAGCATGTGTATTATGTATATATGGATGATAATGCTATCCTTTGTTTGTTTGTATGCGCAGATGTGGGACCTCACGGGCGTGAGGTTGAGTGGGTTAGAGCGTTGGCTCGTTAAGGGTCGGTGAGGCCTCTACGGGGAGAGTTGCAGGTGGGAGAGAGACGACGACTGAAGGATGTTGAGGCAACACCAGCTGGCGATGAGAGAGCGGCCAGGGGACATTTTTTTGATGACCCTGGTGCCAGGCCATCACTTGCTCCTCTAGCCAAGGCCAGGGGAGATTTTGAGTATATTCATCACCGCTTGGAGGTGGTGCTACAAGGTGTGCCTGAGGGCATGTGGTCACGCATCCAGGATGAGGGCGTGTTGGAGTAGTGTGTGGGATTTCCACTGATGTGGTGGACCGTGGTTCGGAGAGCAGCAGTAGCAGGTGCTGCGATGACCGGGCGGTTACCTCTAGGTCCGGAGGGACCGATAGTGGGTGGGGCACCACCGCCTGAGGGAGGGCTAGGAGGTGGTGCTCTAGAGGCACCATGAGTGTTTCTCTATGTATTTTTGTATATTATATATAGGCTGGTGAGCCCATTTTAGTGTGGTGACACCAGTTTTGTACCGAGGTGCTTCACTGGCCTACAGATTTTGTATACGATGTATTCTATGTGTATGTAAACATTTTGATGGCACTATTGACTGACATTTATATATATATGGATATACATTTTGGGGTATTTGTGATGTTCACATGTGTGTGAGAATTGTTTAATGTTATGTATGATGTCTAATCTATATGTTGTGACAGACTTTTGATGGTTTATGTGTGTGTAAAGGTGTCTTGATGTGATATATGCCAATCGAGTATAATGCTAGCTAGGTTATCTGTAATATGATTAAATTGTCTTGGAATATGTGTAAATGTAATGAAATCAAAATGTCGAGATAAAAGTCTAACTTGTAGGTATTTGCGAAAAAGGAAAGGATCGCGGACACAGTATACATTGTTGGGATTCAAGTAAGACGTTAAGGTGACAAATACGATGATAGCTAGCATCAGTGAGGAGGCCAATGATGGCAATGTACTCATCTTGGTTGTTGGTTGTTGAACCCAAACATATGCCGATAGAGTGGAGTAGTTCATGTGAGGGGGAATACAGGGCCCAAGCTACCGAAGTGATATTTTGTGTCCAATGGTTGGCACCGTCGGCGTAATCGATGTGGTGGGACGGTGGAGGAAGCATATGTCAATAACACAAATGATATTTTAGACGTGAGTTATGGAAAAAAGATTAAAAACACTATAAAAGGAATAACCTAAAGTAGAATGGCTACGCTTAGGCGTAAAATTTCTTTAAGTATAACCCGTTGACAGGTTATTTGAGAGAGACGCCCTTAGGGCAAGACAAGATGTATGTGCCTTTGGTGAGGCAATGTTGGATAATATAGGGGCCATGCCACAGTGACTCGAATTTTCTATGACTAAGGGTATCATGAGAGATATCATAAGAAAGGATGAGGTCGCCTTCGTGAAATGAGAAAATGTTGACATGGTGATCAAAGGTGCCTTTGACCATTTTTTGGCTGCCTCATTGTTCTATAATGAAGATCAGCGATCTTCATCCAGGGACTCTAAGTTCAGCAAATGCTACTCCATTGGAGTAGTTTCGGGTAATAGCTCAATTGCGTTGTGTAAGGTGGGAATTTTGCACTCGATAGGAAGAGTGGCCTCGACCCTGTGGACTAGATGAAATGGTGTGAAACCAGTGGCTATTTTCACGGTCGTACGGTAAGCCCATAGCGCGGAAAATAACATATGATGCCAATTGGTCTTATGTTTATTAACCGTGTGTTGTAACATGGTCTTGAGAACCTTGTTAATTGCTTAGCCCTGTCTGTTGGAATAAGGGTAATATGGTGAGGCAAACTCGTGGGAGAATCCTAACCGGCATGAGAGTTCGACAAAAATATCATTCTCGAAATGTTTCCCGTGATCGGAGACTATTTGGAGTGGTACTCCAAAGTGGGATATGACATGATTAAAGAAAAAACGCTCTGCGGTGTCAGCGGTGTTGTTGAAGGTAGGCATGGCTTCAACCCATTTTGTGAAGTAATCGACTGCAACAACGATGTATTTGTGTCCATTGTTGGATGGGTGCTTACAAGTCATGAAATTGATGCCCCATTTACAAAAGGGGCCTGCAGTAATGACTGGGTGGATAAGAGAAGGTGGTGCTCATGCTTTGTTGGCATAAAGATGACATTTATCGCATCGCTTCATGGCGTGAATGCAATCGTGAAGCAATGTAGGCCAAAAATAACCTACGTGGATGATTTTATGAGCAGTGGACATCCCCGAGAGATGGCCCCTGCATGCACCGCTATGGTAGTCATTCAAGACTCTATTGGCCTCATCAATAGTCAAGCATCGACGGAGTATGGTGTCAACCCCTCGCCAATATAAGATATCTCCGATGAGGAGATAGCAGGGGGCCTAGTGGCGAATACGATGGTGATCATCTCGTGAGAGGTGGTTACTAAACTTTTGGGTCCAGAGGTAGACAAGGAGGTCGTTGTACCAAGGATAATTCGAAGTTATGTAAAAGAGATGTTCATCGAGGAAGTTGGTATTGACAGGGGCACTGGTAGTATCGGAGGGGAAGGTTGTGACAAGCTCAACGAGGACGAGAGATTTCTTTCTCTTGGGTGTTGAAAATTTGAGATCGTACTCCTGAAGGATAACTATCCATCGAGCAAATTTTCCATTAATTTGTCGACGACTGAGCAAGTATTGCATGGGGTTGGAATCCGCTATGACTTTGGTTGTGTGAAGCAGAGTGTAATGGCGCAGTTTCTGGACTACGAGGATGACTGAAAGGCCTAGTTTCTCTTCATGATTATACTTCAAGGGTGGCCCTGAGAGGTTTTTACTAATGCAGTAAATGACATGCTCACGATCATTATCACCGATTTGAATGAAAACTCCTGCTACTGAGACAGTTGATGCTGATATGTAGAGGATATAGTCACGAATATAGTCGGGTGAACTAATTAAAGGGGCATTAGAGAGTGTCATTTTAAGATCGTCG
The DNA here is from genome assembly GCA_000966675.3 of Picea glauca. Taxonomy (NCBI): domain Eukaryota; kingdom Viridiplantae; phylum Streptophyta; class Pinopsida; order Pinales; family Pinaceae; genus Picea; species Picea glauca. The sequence goes on from JZKD02S1514078.1 coordinate 8,055, forward strand.
AATGATTTTTGGGCATGGTCATCCCCGTGGAATGGGATGTCGTGGCATAGTAAGAAAATGAAACTGTGTGCTCAAGTGGCATAGTCTAGGACAAATCACCTTAAAATTTTATCTTTTCCTTGTAGGCTCTAGAGTTGGCGTAAATTCTGGGGGGGTGGAATTTTTGTGATGGCCTAGACTTTGAGGGGATCCATAGTAATACCGCTTTGGGAAACGATGAATCTGAAGAGGCGCCTAAAAGTGACGCAGAACATGCACTTGAGGGGGTTCAAGTGGATGTTGTACTGATGACACCATTGGAAGATAATCATAAATCATCAAGATGTTGGGTGCATTTTTTGGATCGAGCTGTGAGGTCGTCCAAGTATGCGAGGATGATTTGAGCTAAATCGTGAAAAATGTATGTCATAGCCCGTTGGAAATTTGCGCCAATGTTCTTTAGGCCAAAAGGCATGACACGAGATGAAAAATTACCCCAAGGGGTGGTGAATGCGGTTTTGTATTGATCGGCTGGGTGGATTTGGATTTGGTTATAACCAGAGAAACCATCCATGAAGAATAAAGCCTCGTGGCCTGCGCAGTTTTCGATATTTTGATCGATGAAAGGCATTGGAAAGTTGTCTTTGGGACAGGCGTGATTAAGATCGCGAAAGTCTGTGCATACCTAGATAGTGCCCTTTTTTTTGTTAATGGGTACAGGGTTGGAAACCCATGAGGTATAGGCAATGGGGTAGATGGACCCAACCATGCCTAATTTGTCAATATCGACTTTGATAGTTGTGGCTTTGGACGGGTGTAGTGGTCATTCTTTTTGGCGAACCGGTGTGATATCAGGCTAGGTGTCTATGCGATGTTCAACAATAGAGGGATCAAGGCCAGGCATCTCTATGTATGACCAAGCAAAAATATCCCAGTATTCTTGGAAGAGGGCTTTATAGGCGGTGATTTCTTGAGGAGTGCATGCGGCGCCAATGGTGATTTCCTCGATAACTCCATTTTTTATGGAAATATCAATTTTGATGGTGGGGGAGATGTTGGCCATATTGCCTTATTCAAAAGCATCAGCGGTAGGGATGGGGTTGTTGAACCAATCGATCTGCCCTGATGGGATAAAATCCTTGGTTTTGACTATGTATATGGGGTGTTGGTTAGGAGGTGTGAAGGCTTCCTGTGGAAAGAAGAGAGCTATGTTGTGTAGCACATCCCATGGGTAGTCAGGGGTGGTTAATTCCTTGAGTATATACTCGTCATAGTAGAATTGTCAGGAATACAAGGGATCGAAAAGAGTGATATTGATGACTTTCACCGTGCGGTTGTCCTCTGGTGATGAAGAAGTAGGGGGAATGATGTAATGAGATTGCGATGGCTCGGTCGATATAAACCAAATATCGAAATAATGAGGATTATTAGTGGTAGTTGGGCATAAAATTTCCGTGGGGAAATGAATGGGAGAATTGGGGGGATTTGGGGGTAAATCCTCATATAAGTCGTCCAAGAACCATGGCGGAATAGGGAGTTCTTCTGGTTCAGGAGAAATAATGTGAAGAATCTCTAGTGATGGGGTAAGGTTAATCCTCGATTCTATAGGGGGTGCAGGGGTTTCAATCAGGGTCATTTGGTGTTGCCTGTATTTAATGATCATAGGACATTGATATGTAAAATGATCTAAGGATTCACATAGAGAGAAAGGGCATCTCATACGTTCATTGACTGAATTCGTGACATAATGCATGTCAGTGATGTTTGGTGGAGATGATGTAGTTGGACTGGGTTCGTGCTGGAAGATTTGGCATACTGCTACTAATGTCTGTCGGAATTGAGGTAGCGCTGGGAAATGGTGTGTATAATGGCCATATTCTGAACATATGGTGCAAGAGCATTTGGTTCACATCCCTTTGCTACTTATGTTAGGGGAGGTAGAGGTAGTACTTTCTAAAGTGACAAACGATGATGGTGTTTGATTGAGTTGAATTAGGTTACGTAGCTCGGGTAGAGATGGGAATTTGTTGGTTGGGTGTCCATATTTATCACATAGTGTGCAAGGAGGTTGGACGTGTGGGGGAAGTGGAGTTGTGGGCTCCTTCTTCTTTCACCTGCCCCCAACTATGGCAGGGAGGTTAGTGAGGGGGGGTGTAGAGGGTATGGTGGGAGTGAGTATGGGAATCTACATTGGGATTCCTTCTGTTTGGGGGAGAAGGGATGGTTGACGAACCATCTCTGGTGGATGTAAATACCAAACTGGGATTGCCAGCACCATATTAGGGAGGGTAAGAGTTGCGGCTACTTGGAAATATTGTACACCTTATGGAGGGTAAAAGAAGGGGATTTGAGTAATGGCTTGGTGAACTGTCTCCCAAACTGGGATATGGCCTTGTGGTGAGGTGAAATCGTGAACTAGTGGAGTCGATGAGTTTGCAGGAGGCTCGTGAGGGAGGGGCTCTGTGACTATTGGGACGTCAGATATGAGAGAAGCCTTCCTAGGGGGGAGGGTATCCTCAATGTCAGTTCCTTTGGATGATACGACGCATACTTGATTGCAAGGATG
>JZKD02S1514089.1:0-10599 GCA_000966675.3 Picea glauca
TCAATCTAGCTCTCATCCGTGGAGAAATAAGAAGAATTCTATGCGTTTTGGACCATCTCTCACTTAGTGCGCTAAATCTTCACTTAAAGCTTGCAATTTCTATGCATTTTGACATTTGGATAGGGGTCGATTCTACCATAGCGATAAAGGCTGATAATGCAAGTCGTATGGCGTGCAACAGGCATGAACGAAAGCTTATTCTTCTGCTACCCTAAAAAACCTTAGGACAAACCCTGAGATAATGATCTTGAAAGCAGACAAAGGTGGTGCCATTGTAGTAATGAATAGTGAGGATTATAAAACAGATATGATTGAGCACCTTAATTTGAATGGCAGCTACAGGAAACTGGATAGCAACCTGATAGCTAAAGTAACCAGGGAAATCAAAAAAGTTATAAAAGATTCCATCTTGGATGCTTGCGAGATTACTCCCGAGATTTACGGTCTTCCAAAAATCCATAAGAAAGGAGTGCCCCTTAGACCGATCCTCAACACAATCAGTTCTCCCACTTACCATCTAGCAAAATATGTGACGAACATCCTAGGCCCTTTAGTTGGCAAGACAAACTCTTTTCTTAAGGACTTCTTTGATTTTATAAGGATCGTTAAGAATGAAATAGTGGAACCAAATGATATCCTCATCAACTTTGATTTGGTTTCTCTTTTCTCGAAGATATCTTTCAATGAAGCTACATAGATTGTCACGGAGCTGGTCACATACCTTGAAACAACAAAACTAGCAGAAGTTTGTCTTCATTCTACTTTCTTTAGTTTTGAAGGAGTGTTCTATGAATAAACTTGTGGCGTTGCAATGGGGTCTCCCTTGTCTCCCATTGTGGCTAACCTTTTTATGGAAAATTTTCAAAGGAGAGCACTTAACTCCTGCCCTTAGAAGCCTAAAAGATGGAAATGATATGTAGACGATACTAATGCAAGAATCGGGTAGTATTGACATGTTTTCTCTCCTTTTTTTCTTTTCTTTTTTTATTTCCTCTATGTTGGTCTTGCCCTTCCTTTCCTCTTCCTTCTTTATCAGATATTTTTATTGGCATAATTTACAGGAAAGCATGTGCTTGTCATTGATGGCAAGAACAACAGTGACGATGGCATGATTACTGGCAGAGGGTGCAGAAGGAATCAAAGTTCAGAAGAAGTCAAAGCTCAGGAGGAATAGCGTGAGTTTGCAGAAGGAATCAAGCTCAAAAGGAATAGCGCAGAGTTGCATGCAGATCTCAAGTGTGCGCTAGGGATGAGGTCCAAAAGAAGAACTGGAGGAGAAAAGGTCCAGGCCTTTGACACTTAGAAATTCTTTCAAGATCGTGCGGTAAATTCTGACTGTCCATTGAGAGAGGACAGGTGGTGAGAGATCAGCGTTTCATTGACTCGCAGATCGGGAAATCACAGATAGGAGAAGTGAGAATTCGCGAAGTCCAAGTTCGTGATTTCATCACAGTTGTTGGATCACAGAAGGTTGTAGGTCGTCGATCTGGAGCAGTTTCGGAAAATCGGGAGTCGGGAGAAGGGAGGTGAGTAGTCCTCCAAGTCCGCAAAACGCGAAGTCGCGATGAGATTTGAGTCATTGGATCCAAAGGACACAAGGCGGGAGATCAGCATTTCATTGACTCACAAATCGAAAAAGTCAAAGGCAGAATGACAGGAACTCGTGAAGTCCGAGTTTGCGAAGAGGAGATCTCGGTCGTTGGATCGAAGACTAATCTGAGCCATCAAATCAGTTTGAGTGGAAGGATAGGATAAGAGAGGAAAACATTTGAGAATTTGATTATGCGAATTCTCGTCAGCCATCGGATCACTTTCAAGTGGAAGGATAGGATAAACTAGCAGAGCCGCAACGTTGACAGATCAAGCCGTCAATCTAAGATCTTGATCGACGAACAACATTTAGTTCGGGTTTAAAGATAAGAGGAGGTTACGCTCCAGAAAGTTTGAGATTGGAAAAACCTGACGCACGAAAATCTTAAATGAATCGGGACCATTAGATTTGGAGGACATACGAGGATCGTTGGATCAGTGATGTTGGTCAGCAGACCATGTTAGAAGACCACATCATCAGATCACGTCAGCAGTCTACGTCAGCAAGGACACGTGGCATAGTCGGAGAACGACAAGTGTCAAGTTGAAATCAACATTTCAGGTACGTGCAAATCACAAATCTGAGTGACACATGGCAGATGCTCGGCTCGTGACACGTCATTGAGTGATGCAAGATTTACGTCACTCTGGGAGTTTTACTTCGGGAGATTTACCACTAGCAAATGAAAAAAGATCTGAAGTCCCAAATGTCGAAGTCCCGAAGTGGACACGAGACGTCTGATCTGAAAGATCACTTGGGGAGCATTCCCATCCGTCGATCTACTCCAGTGGAAGGATAGTGTAAGTTGAAATATCTGAACCCCAAATACCTAAAGGGATTGTGACCATCGATCCAAAAGGGACATGCATCGTTGGACCGTGGACTTTGGGTGAAATGCTCTGGGAGCAAGCGAAGTTTGAGAATCGAAACTCTCGAAGCCCGAAAGGAGAAATCGATCTCGTCCATTGGTTTGGAGGGCCACATATCACTTGATCGTTGAGACTAAGGATCGTACATGGACAAAGGAAAGAGGGCAGAGTCGTCGATTGAAGAGGACAAATGTCAGCAAATCTTCCATTCCAGAAGATATCCAGTCAGCAGCAACAAGGTTTGAGATCTGAAACTCCCAGAGCCTGGATCACAAAGTAAATCTCAGTCGTTGATGTAGGAAGGTGAGATCTGGTCCGCAGACTTGAGAGGACAGATCTGAACCGTCTCGTCAGGAGCATCGTCAAGATTGTGAGATTGATGGTCATGCTCCATTGCGGGGTCAGAACATGCTCGGGTCTTAATTTTTTGTGAGCGCGCCGCAATTGAAACCACGGTTTTGGAGAAAAAACGCATGGAGGCTCATACTGAATTGCGGGGCAAAAATAATTTTGGTCTAAAACCACCTTTGGATGTGCCCGCAATCGCATGGTCACGTGAGCTCATCGCCCAAGGTCATATCGAGGGAGGAGCTAGCACGTCGCTAGAATCCACTTCAGAGTTCGGGAGATCGAGAGTTAGGAGAGTCAGGGTGACTCGTGACAGATGACCCGAAACGCGAAGTCCCGAAGTGATTGGCCCCTGGTCACCGCCGATGATCATGTGAAAGGAAGGGGCTTAGCCAGAAAATCTAGCGCCCACTGTGTATATTTCTTAGAAAGGGGAAAAGCGCCAAAGGGATGAATGCATGGAAGTTTTCTCAGTAACAACCAGAATGAAGTGATTGCATCTTCCAAAGAATTTAAGGAGTTGTAGGGTCATTGCCAGAGGAGCCGAAGAGTCTCAAGGTAACTGCGAGTGAAGTGAAGATTCATCATTTAAACAATTGACAGATGGAAATGCGTCGAAGAGTGTAACTGCCAAAGAAGCTGAAGAATCTCAGGATAACGGCCACTGATGAAGAACATACTCAAGATGATCGCCAGAGAGGATGAAGAGTTGAGTGTATGCCCTGGCAAAGGACTTGGAATGATAAATATGCCCATAAAAGAGAAGAGCTCATTGCTTCTGTTGAGATTTATTCATGCGGATAGAAGCATGTTGTGTGCAAGAGATGAAATGCACAGAAGAGGCGTAGCACATTGAATGGAAATAATAAACAGAGCATAAAGCACAGAAGATAGAGATAGAGCATAAATGCTTATCTGAGAGAGGAAGAGAAAGTTGAGGTGTGCATTCAGAGACAGAGAAAAAGAACAAAAATCTCAAGGAGATGAGAGCAGGAAGACACTGATGCAGGCAAAGCATAGCAGTGCAACAGAACAGTGATGAGACTGGTAAGCCTTTTGAAAAACACTGTATCATTGTAATAAGTTTCAGGAACAAATTTTTTATATTCAGGGTGGTAAAGAGGTGTTATGGAGGATTGTTGTCCTCAGAGTTTTAAATGGGTGCTTGAGTTTCAAATGGGTGCTTGGGTGGGAGTTTCAAATGGGTGATTTTATTATTTTTGTTTTTCTTATATCTTTATTAGTTCATTTTCTAAACCTTAGTTTGGTTTACATGTTTTTGTGTTAAATCTCTTTTATTGTTTCTTCTTCTCTTCCCTTTTGATTATTCTTTTTATTTCTTGTTTATCTTTATTATGAGTACATCTATGAGTACCCCTCGACTTGATGGTTTGATGTGGTGCCTTGTCTTGATGTGGCGCCTTGCTTGGTTCCTTGCTTGGCGCCTTACTTGGAGCCTTGCATTGCCTGGATGTTTTTTTATATAGCAGCTTGCTTGGTGCCTTGATTGTTGCTGGATGTTTTTGTGTCCTGTCTTTTACAGTTACCCCTAAAGGGGTTGCTTTACCCAGTTTTCTTTTGTTACCCTAAGAGTAACCCTTGCTTGGTGTACATTGCCTGGTTTTAACCCCCCTGTCTGGTTTTCTTTTAGGGTACCCATTAGGCCATTCATTATTGTTGAACATCAAAGCTCAATATTGCAGCTTTATGAGTACCCGGGTACTCACACCTCTTTTGTACTTTTTTGGTTTACATGTTTTTTTTTTTAAATCTCTTTTATTGTTTCTTCTTCTCTTTTCTTTTGATTATTCTTTTTATTTCTTGTTTATCTTTATTATTTCATTTTTTATAGTTTAGTTTTTGTTTTCTTTGTTTTTAACTCTTTATAGGCTTGTTCTTTATTTTTGGTTTTTGTTTTGTCTTATTTCAAATGGTTTTTTTAGTACATGGTTTAATTTTGTAAGTATGGTTTAATTTTTAAATTTTTTTGTTTTATTATAAGACTTATTATAGTATTTTGTTTATTATATATGTTTTTATTTTTTTCCTTTATTTTAGTATTATATTATATTATTTTTTTATATAGTATTATTATTTTGTTGGGTCATTTTTGTAGCTTTATTATACAGTATGGTTTATAGTATCAATATTTTAGGGTTTTTCTATAATAGTTTTTGTCACACCTCCACAATGTTCCTTATGATCGTGCACCTCTTGAGGGTGTGCGACACCGTGACGTTTCTCACTTGGTTGCTTGGAAACACCCAGGATACTTCGTTTGGACTATTTCTCCTCACCTAGAGCATATCCATACTCCATTCTAGGCTATCGGTGAGTCACACTCCTACTCTAGTGCAACTCTTGTATACTTAGACATGTGTTAACAACTTTAACACTTAGTCATATTTAAGCATGTGTCCATGAACATGAGAAGCCTAGAGAACAAAAAAGAAACATAGATATAGTGCAGGTAGCACAAATCATGCCTATTACATGACTAAGTCTTTTTTATTGCGAAACAATTACAATATGTGCACTATTGAATCGATTTATAACTTCGACAGAGTCAAACGAATCGCCTCACCTCACCAAGAAACTCATACACAAATTCATCACCACTAAGACTCTATGTCATAACTGTCTCCCCAACCTCCTACGGTGCACCTCAGACATGCACTCAACTCTAGACTTGTTGTCTCTTCGTTTCCGCAGACTTCACATATTTTGGTTATGTCTCACATATGCCTCCAACAGACCTACGTTTCCAAACTTCTCCAAAATCGGCCCAAGAGAAGCTCACCCAACTATGTCCATTGAATCCTCTTCAAGGCAGCACAAGTCCTCTCAAGTGGAGAGACTTGGATCCTTGAGGGAGCTTTCCCTCTCATCTGCTTCAGAACCATAGACATCTCTTGCTCTCTTCCAAATATTCCTTCCTTGGTTGTGTGCCCTTGTTCTCTTATGGGGACTCTAAAGGTCACCATTTCAAACTTTCACGTCCTTTGGGGGTGTCATGCCCCTTCACGGACCCATGTTCCCAAACATATCGAAACTCCCCTTCACAGACCAAGTCGTCCAAATGAATCACAGTTCCCCTTCGCGGACCCGGTCTCCCAAATGAATCCATGTACTCATCAACCATCGTGCCCCTTAGGATCGACACACCCAAACTTGGTGCACTCATCATGCTATCACACCCGATCTCTTGGTCACTTCATACTTCAACAAGTCCTTTGGCGTTTTCGCATGCCTAAGGCATCCACTTCCCCAACTTGGGTGCTAGAGAAACCCCAAGTTTTATCTCTTTGAGGACTTAGGCGATGGTATTCACACCCATCTAGTCGAAGACCTTACATCCTTCCCCACCTCAAGTCATTTGCATCCCCGAAAATATCCAAAAAATATGTGATCTCCAAGTCTCCCCTAAACTCGTGCCTCTGTTGCAACTTATTCTACTAGCCCCAAGTTTCGTGCCAACCAGAAAGCCCAAATTTTTCCAAAGTGGAAAACCCAAGTTTCCTTGCGAAGTGGAAACCCCAAGTTTCCACAAACCAAACTGTACTACACGCAAATTCACACGATTTGTTGCCTAAGACAATAGATTCACTTCATCGAACTCTAAGGAGGAAAGTCACCCAACTCTGTTGCTCTCTCTCATTGCAATGTTGTTTCATTGTTGTTTTCTGGTTATGTTGTTGTTGTCATTGCCTACTACAACTGGTTGTTGCCCACTTGATTTCAAAATTTCTCCAAAGTGTTGAAATCATGTGATCTTTTTTCTATGCCCATACTTCAACCAACTCTGCCATGTCTATGCACACTAAATTCCCCCATGTCTTGGAATGATTGGGTAGGTATTTCAACCGTTGCGCCCAAATCATGAGAATTCATTTCCTCATGTTCGAACTTAGTATTTTCTATCACATCTCCATCACTCTATCCAACTCCAAAGACTAAGGCAAGTGTCTATCCTTGCCTCACTACTATTTCCATCATCTGATCTTTATTAAATAAATCATATGACAATGTCTAAGTGTTGCACTTCGAACCTACTATCGTGTCTGTACTCTTGACCCCTTTGTTATGTTGCTACTCTTGCCTAAGTCGTGAACTAGTCAAATTGCCATTCCAACGATCACACCCCCTGAGATTGCATGCCCTCATGCAAAAATTGGTCACTTCCTTCCACAACCCGTCCCATCTGCACAACAATCTCATACCAAAGCAAGGTCACCCCTCACCTCATTGCACTATGAATTCACCTCGAAACAAAGTCATATTTGGAAACTTGTCTCCATTATCCACCTCATGGCACAATTAGTCAATCTTCCCCAAGAACTATACGCCCAAACTACCTTTTCCTCACTGCTTCATCACTTGACTATGCTACTACGTCCACCTCTATATGCCTTGGAATGGTTAGGATTCACCCTCAACCATGCTTCACAATGCATTGTTGAGGTGGACTTCTCTTCCGGGGTGTTCTTCAACTATTCAGTGGTCTTCCTTTGACTTCTTGGAATCTTCTTCTTCTCTAAGAAAAATTATTCAAGAGGGAATACCTCCTGCTACTACCAAAACATCAAAACTCTCTCTTATCTATGGAGGTATTCTTCTATGATGTTATCTTCTAGTAATCCCAATCACACCCATCCATTTCACATGGAATGGGAAATACTACCACCATAGTCACAAGACTACACTGCAAGTATCTATGATTTTTATCCTCTCCTAGTAGTCCCAATCACACCCATCAACTTCACATGGTATGGGAAAGACTACCACCATATCCCCATTCACACATATCCACTTCACATGGCTTAGGAAAGGCTACGTCATGGTCCCAATCACACCTATCCACTTCACATGACATAGGAAAGATCATGCTACAAGTCCCAATCACACCTAGCCACTTCACATGGCATAGGAAAGATTTGTACTAGGCTACTCATTACTCCCTCGGTCACTTCACATGACTGATCTGGGAAACCCTTGGCCAAAGGGAGAGTATCTACTCATTGTAGGAGAAACATCACAACTTCCTCTCAATGAGGGTTTACATTATGCATCACGCCAAGCTTGTCTAAGAAGTAATCATACTTCACTCTAGACAAAGGCTTGGTGAGAATGCATGATATCTACTCATCTATGGATATGTACCGCAGCTCCACTACTCCTCTCTGCACCATGTCTCGGATGAAATGATATTTGATCTTTATATGCTTTGACTTGTCATGAAAGTCTAGACTCTCTTAAATCTTTACACAACTTTGATTATCACAATATATAAAAGTTGGCTCCAACTCTAGATCAAATAACCATGTAAGCAATTTTTGAAGCCACACTACTTCACGACTTGCAACAATGGCTACTATATATTCTACCTTTGATGTATTGACCGCCACTGACGTCTATTTTTTTCTCAACCATGAGATCATACCTGGTCCCAAACTGAAGCAACATCCTGATGTGCTTTTCTTGTCCATTGCACTCCCTGCCTAGTTAGAGCTTGTATAACCTTGTATCTTTACTTTACCGGCTAAGACATATCTGAGTCCATATCCAACCGTACCATGCAGGTACCTCAACACATACTTTTCTACTACCAAATGTACATGTCTAGGCTCAACCATGTACCGACTCAATGTGTTCACTGCAAAGCATATATTCGGTTTTTTTTTAACCAAGTACATCAAGGATCTGATCGATTGTTTGTACATCATGGAATCAACCAAATCTGAAGAAGAATCACTCAAGAGATTCAGATTCATAACCATAGGTGTGGCCATGGACTTTTTGGTGAATACTTCTTATGGTGTCTTGTTCCCCAATATCTTGTGAGGACTTATGCTATGGACTTATACAGTTGTATTGGATGCTTCTTCCCATAGATGCAAGGGTAAGTTTTGTTCATGGATCATCGCTCTAGTTGCTTCTACAATTGATATAATATTTCTCTCTACAACCCCATTCTGTTGGGGGTTGTAGGGTGTTGTCATCTCCCTCTTAATCTATGCTTCTCTAAAAAAATATTTGAACTCATTTGAGGTGTATTCACCTCTATTATCTGACCTCAAAACTTTAATCTTTCTTCCAGAGAGATTTTCTACTAACTCCTTGAATTCTTGAAACTCGTTGAAAACTTCATCTTTTGCTTTCAAGAAATAGATCCATGTTTTACATGAGAAATCATCAATAAATATGACATAATATAAAAAAGTTACCTAGATATGGTACCGTCATTTGTCCACATAAATATGAATGTATGATGTCCATGATCCCCTTGGATCTATTGTCACTGCTTGGAAAAATTATCTTCACATTCTTTCCAAGTGTGAATCCTTTGCATACTCCATCATGCTCTACCTGCATATCCGGTAGACCTGTTACCATCTTGCTCAAAATTGGTAAGGCTTTGTAGTTGATGTGAGCAAGTATTCGATTCCATAGCTCATTAGAGATAATATTGTTGTGTACAAGAGATTTTTTTGGGTGTCCCTTCAATTTATACAATCCTCCCTCTCAAACACCAATTACAATCGTTGAATCTATACTTGAGCCCTTAGGCCATAGAAGTACTTGGCCATCAACAAAAGCTATTATGAAGTCTCAATCTTCTAAAGCGGAGATAGAAATAATATTCTTCTTTAAATCTTGTACAAACAATGCATCCTTTATTCAGATAGATATTCTTGAATCAAGATGGTAGTAGACTTATCCTACTCCTTGTTGAAATATTGTAACTTTGAAGAATATTCTACCTAAGAGAGAGTTGAATAATATTATTATATTATATTTAATTAGGCCCTATTGTGCCTTAGCAAAAGTCGGCCCTATTTTTCCTTAACAGTTAAATGTAAATTAAGAGGGTAAAGTGACAGGTCGGCCCAGATCTAATTATAGGTTGGCTAGACCACTATTTATAAGAGAGGTCAGCGCCTCATTTGGACATACTCACCACACTAGCTCTACAGCTATGAAGAAGTACACAAGTCTTGGAGGAACTTCTATTGTAGCTAAGTGTGGCGTCAAGGAGGGTTCTTGTTATGTGTCTTGGTATTTATTGGTTAAGTGGTGTGCTACTCTTCCTAGTGAAGAAGTAGAGGAGGATCTTCTGTTCAGTTTTTGGTCTATCTATATTGAGGAATTTTTTGTTGGGTTTTCTTCCCCATTGTTATCACTGAAATTTCGTCCGCGAATGGTTACAGGAATTCAGCATCGCCAAATAGTTATGAGGTCACCCATGGACCAAAAATATCACAAAAGCATTCCCAAAGGGTCAAAACTATACAACTAGTGCAAAAATTAAAGGGTGCTATGAAGACACAGGGCACGCACACACATGCGCAAAACATAAACGCAATATTCGCGCACATGCGCACGATGCGCGACTGTTGTCGTAAAAAGCCGTGCACATGAGAAACGACACATTTATGAGAGTGGTTGGCCTCCCACCCACTTCTGGTTCAGCTTCCAAGTTGATTTGACACTCAAATTTGAACTGGATTCGACTGGGTGGCTTGTCAAAGACCTAGAAATGCCCTAATTAGCCTCTTTACACACTACAAACTAGTTGGACAATACCTCAAAGGAATGTTATAAAAAGGTCATGGATACACTTCATTTTTCAAGGAATTCATAGAAAAGTTATGCTACCATTATTCTCTTGAGGAATATTCTATCCTTGCCAAGAGTATACTTGCATCATTGCATTGGGCAATCCATCTCACCCCTTGAGTGGATTAGCAAAGAATTATTTCACCATTTTCATTTTCATTTTCAAAGTTGTAA
>JZKD02S1514100.1:0-10598 GCA_000966675.3 Picea glauca
AAATAACAACAATCTTATAATTTATAAATCTTCACAGTTAGATAAACATGTATGCAAAGATCTATACATAATAGTTCAATTGATGAAGAAGAGAAATCTGTCATTCATTAACTGAACAAAGTAATTGTTGTATTTTAGATTAATGAAAGAAATCATACATGGATCACATTAATTAAATCATATCATTCTGCAAAAGACTATGATAGCTAAAGTAGTCACTAATCAAATGCAAATTGATACGCATAAACATGAAACAAAAGATTGATATTATGAAAGCGAAAGCTGTAGCAAAACATCAACTCCTGTCTCTGTTTGTATTAGAAATCCATAGCCTGGTTCTCCCACAAGTGAGGATTATCCTTATTACAAAAGATAATAAGTATTTAAAGGCCTTCCACAGGGTAAAACCTCCCTGTGGAAGTTATCAAACTGTTTACATAAAATCTGGGAAGATATCCCAAGTCTAACTAAACTAGGAACCTAAAATAAAACTGAAACACACAAATATCCCCTAGACTGTCCAATATGTCCAATGCAATTTGGATGTACCTGAAAAGGGTAAAAAATGGACAAGTTAGAAGGATCCTTTATTAATAAAATGATAAAAATCTAATTCTATAGACTAGCTACAGAATCTTGCGATTCTGTAGTTGGTCTAAATAAGACACAGAATCAACATTTGAAATCAATTCAAATCTTTTAAAGAATTAAATTTAACTCACATCCAATAGCTATTTGAAAACAAATCATTCAAACTAAAATTGTTATACCATTCAGGACCAAAATCAATCAACTGATTACAGAGATAGATGTACTCTGTTTTGTTTGTTGCCACAAAGTCGGGTGGACAAAATCATAATGAATAGTAATGAAATTGTTTCATATCAACTGAAATCGATATAATTAAAATAAATTCCATGCAACTGTTATGCTGCCTCATCAGAAGGAAACATGATCGAATCTAAACGAGATCATAACTGTACTGATATAACAAACGATTTATGCCATAAGCGAATTAAACCAAAACTAGCGCATAACTATCCACAAACGAAATCAATATGAGACCAATCATTTGGTAACAGGGTTCGTAATAATTATCTAATCGTTTGTTTTAGCCAAATGGGCAGACAAGATCGATTTACCTTGATCAAAATGATTTCTTTCAAATGAATTATAACTGGATTTGATAGAGATAATCAAAGTCAATCAATTCGTTTTGCAAATTAAAATCAAACAGAGCAGCTTTTATGATGCGAATCCAACTCATGAAAATGATCGAACTAACTGAAAATACACAGCAATCCAATCAACAAATCGAACAATGAGGGTTTAACTTAGTCATAGATAATAAAAAACCTTCCATGATTCGGGCGTGAATATCGTTTGCACAGGCTTTTAATGAGAGTATTGTTTCCATAAAAACAGAGTCATTTTTCCAAATTGGAAGCGATCAGAGTTGTATTCCCAACTTATAAGATTACATCACGTCAATTCAAACTTACGAAGTCATTCCCAAATCACAGGATATAATCTAACCATAACGAAATCAAATCAAAACATGATCATATCCTAAATCTAGTATAAAAAAAACTTTCTGTTCAAATTGGATACAAACAAATTCATTTGACAACAAACCATCAATTTTGTTAACTCAATCGAACAAATCAAATCCAATCGAAAATCAATCAAATTTGATAAAATCTCTTAGTGACTAAGCTAGGTAAATCATGTAACCAAATTTCATTTATTTTTAGCAAAGCAAAAATAAATACAGGATGAACACATTATGACAGAGCCATTTCGAAATATAAATAGAGTTATTCGAAAACCATATTTGAATCATTATATTAATCCTGGTCACTCAAAAAACTAAAACGATATCAAAATTCATACCCGTATGACGAGCAGACGGCTTGATCATGACATTTTGGAGTTTACAACAGCTGTAGCCAATTCAACGTTTTTAAATATGATGGAACTAGTAGTCCTCTGCTTCGTATCAGTTGCTTGATGTTTGTCTCTTTGGCTGGTCAACACTGCAACTTGGCTTTCCAGCGATTGGATTTTCGATTGAAGTAGGGGGACATTGATGTAGTATCGTTCCAACCAAAAATCACATTGGTCACAGGACGACTGTGTGGGCTTTGAAAATGCATGTGAGGGTTTGGTCATATTGTCAAGGGTTTCATTAGGTAGTTGGATTCCTGGGTAACTAGGATTGTTTCTTAGGCAAGGGGGAAGATTCAAAATGAAATCAAAAGGTGGCTCGGGGCATAGACCCTGTGAGAAAGGGTCTCATTAGCTAGAAAACTTTCTATGTCAGAGTCTGAATCCTCACTAAGGATTATGGGTTTCTGCTCAGTGGTGGGTTTAGGTTTATTCCTAGCCATTCTCAAAATAAGCCGAGCATTCTTTTTACCCTTGGAATTAGTAGTAGGGTTTGCCTTAGCCTTTTTTCTCACAGGCCTTTTAACAGCCTCGGCCTTCTCAGTCATAACATCTGGTAAGTCAAAATTAGGGTCGACTGAAGTCTTAGGAGAGGGAAATAGGACATGGAAGGGCACGTGTGGCCCGACCTTGGTTTGATTCACCACAGGCTTGTCAACTTGGACAGGTTCTGTATCATCAAAACCATTTCAAGCAATAAAAGCTCGCCAGCTATCACTATGGAGACTTAAATAATGAACAATGATAAGTCTAATTAGTCCATGGTGGAATAGGCTACTATCAGACTTCTCCCTTTTAAACCTTTTTGACATTTTATATAGGCTACGCTGGAAGTAGAAGGGCATATTCAATGGGTATCCCATAAAATTCATTAACAAACACAGGTGGTAGAGAAAAAACGAGTCCATATCGACCTTCATAGGTCACAAACTGCTTGACTATTATCAAAAGGTCATGCCATCGTGGTTTAAGCAAGGATATGGGCATACCTCTGTCACAAGATGTGACTTTGCGCGAGAGGAATAGTAGTGGCCATGGCACCTCCTCGACCTTAGAATTTTTGAACCAACGCTGGCCCGAGGATGGTAACCCTGTAGTAGAACTGATAAATTCCTCATTGATTTACAACTGGATGTCGCCCACCTTGGATCTACAACCATCAAAAGTCAGGGTGAACTGTTGTGCCACAACTAGATTAAAACCCTCAAATTGTTGTACAAAGGTGAGCCATCCGTTATCCTCCAAGTCTTTTAGGGCATTGTCAAATAATAACAAGGCTTGGTTTCCGTTTGGCTCTATTCGCACAACTGGTGCCATGGAGCCGAGCACACGGTAAGCCTAGGGTTTGTATCATAACACACACAGGAGCAGAGTGCACGAAGGGTTACCTGAACTAATAGAGGTAAAACAAGGATACAGGATAGGCATAAATGCCATCGTGCGAAGGTGGTGGAGTTTATCTCTGCCATGCATAATAATTATTGCCAAGGTACTACCGCCGACTTTCATAGCTGTTCGACCCACTATTGTATAGTTCAACAATCAATTCATTTGCCCAACCAATGAAATCAATGGTAGAACCAATGCGCGCAATCAACGTTATGGCATAGTTTTCAAACACCAACATACAAATTGAAACCAATACCAATGTTTTGACCATGTGGCAATGTGTTGTAACAATTCATGTCAAGAGTTTAACCCATGCGCCAATGTAGTTTTGAGCTAGGTGTGATATCAAATGAAATGCATCAAAGGTTTAACCATAACACCTATATATTTTTATGAAACCAATGGTCAATCAAACAAAATTAAAGGACATATAAATCCAATTGCCAATGCATCACAAACTTAATGAGACAAAGTCACAATCAATCGAAGCATAAATACAAATCAAAAGATCTTGCCAACTATGTAATGATAAGTGAAAAGTAAGCTCAATAGGCATGTCGATAAGAAGGATAATGACAGTTCAACAATGATTTTAATGCGACTTCGAAAGACCAAGTTTTCATGCTTTCAGTCGTGAAAACAAAACGAAAGTAAGTGTGCAAAAGGCGCAAAGAATAAAAGTGTCGTCTTTTTGAAAATTGCGACGAAAAATTGATGTTTGCAAAACATTGGTGTAGGCAGCTTATAAGTCAAATAAAAAAATGTGAATTGGCTGCCAACAATGGTGACACACTGGTAGAAGCAGTTATTTCTTCCAAAAGGAACAAATTCAGATTAGGACATCAAAGATATTTCCAACTCAAAAATGACAACCAAAAAATCGTATAACATCATCATTAACCAACTATTCCAGCAGTGTTTTAAAGATGAAAACTGATAACATTCTTAAGACCAACGAATCATGATATTAAAGATAAAATATCCAATACTGTTGGCATAGCCACTACTGCCAGCAGGCATCCATAGCCTCGACAGGGTTTCCATTTAACCCACTCTGACATCTGTATCCTGCCAAGAAGTTCTGGATCAGAATAAAGGACTTTAAAGAGGATTCTTATTTGCCAATTTTCATATACCCGACATTGCTTCGCTGCCAGCGGGCCTATTCAGTACCCCGACGAAGTTGTCTTGGCATCATGCATGCATTTAATCACTGCCAACAGACCTGTTCAACATCCCAGTGGGTTTACGAGCACTTCCCACAGCTCTATTAATAAATTTTTTTTTTTTTTTTTCATAGATATATAACTGAGCGGGGTGACACTGAAAATCATGATATTTTAACACATTTTTTCAGACCTCATCAGAATTTTTTAGAACCGTCCTTTATCAAGATCCGAAGATGTTTCATTTACAAAAACAACTTCCTAAGGCAGGGAGACATCTTTTGAGTCATTACCTTAAGGAATAGGGACAACGTAAAAAGATAATAGATGATCATGACATTCTTTACTCAGAGATTGAAATCAATCAACTTCTTTCAAACAACAGACTTTTTCCAACACAGATATAAATATAAGAAATATATCATTGATGTTTATACAAGTTTTCTTAGTAGTTATTTCAGCGAAGGAATTTTCTGTTTGAATAGCTCAGTATACAGGCATGTGTATTTGAAAGAAAGCACAAACTGATAAATTCAAAGAGAAATAAAAAACAAAAGGGCAAACAAAAGCAAAATATATACATAAAATACAAGGGTTTTTATCAAGCAAAGTATCTTTTCAAGGCTTGGCCATTCACCGGGTAGGTGTCAAGCTGCCCTTCAAGATTCTGCAATAAAAAATAACTAGGACCCAACTTTTCAGCAATTAGAAACGGTCCAAGCCACAAATTTTGAAATTTGGTATGCTCTCCCTTTTCCTCATGCGGTTTGTCCCATTTTAGGACGAGATCACCTACTTCAAAATTCCTATCAGAAGCAGAGCTAGCATCGAACCAGCTTTTAACCAATTGTTGATGTTGATCTAACTTACGTTTATCTTGAGCTCTTACCTCTTCTAGCTTCATCAAAGCGTTAATTCGGTTTTCTAGAGGGGGACAATCTTCTTCTTGAACTTTCTGTGACAACTGAAGCGAAGGAAGAAGAATGTGAGGTGGCAGGATTGCTTCTCTGCCATAAACGAGAAAAAAGGGGGAGTTACCTATAGCATATTTTGGCGTTACCCTATCAGCCCACAACACGTTCAGCAGCGCATTGTGCCAAGTCTTGTGATTTTCAACCACCGTTCTCTTGATGATTTTAATTAAGTTCTTGTTTGTCGATTCTGCCAATCCGTTGCCCTGGGGGTAGTAACTAGCAGGATACTTCAGTTTAATTCCTTTTTCCAAAGCGAACTTGCTCATCTCAAGAGAAGAAAAGTAAGAAGAGTTGTCAAAGACTAAACAGTCAGGGATACCGAAACGAGTGATAATATTCGAATTTAGAAAGGCAATTAGCTGACTAGTGTTGATAGTTCTCAATGCGGCAGCTTCAGACCATCGGGTAAAGTAATCCATGGCTATCGCAATAAACTTGTGCTGTTGAGAGGATGGGGGGTTGATTGGACCTATGATATCAAGGCCCCACTACTGAAAAAGAAGAATCTACTGAAATGGGCTACAAAGGAAAGGCTGGTTTTTGTAACCGCCCTGATGCTTTTTGACAAATGATACATTTACGACATAAGGCATGGGCGTCTCTAAAAAGCGTGGGCCAGTAATAACCAAATCTTAAAACATTATGGGTGGTGGTATCACCGCCAAACTGACCACTAGCTTCTCCTGCATGCAACTCGAGCAAGACTTTTTCTACTTCATCTTTTTCGAGACAGCGCATCAGTACAACGTCAAAAATTTGACGAAACAGGATACCATTAACCAAATGAAAGGAGGGGGACTTTAACCTTAACGCTCTTCTCTTAGCGGGATCTAAGTGATGAGGTGCTGACCCATGTTCAAGACATAATCTAATACCGTCATACCAAGGTCTGACAGGGTTTTGCGTGCAACAAATTAAACTTTGATCATGTTGTCCTAGGTCTGACGTATCGCTTTCTTCTTGCTGTCTTGCCGCCGAATCAACAACTAACTTGCATAACCCTTGGCCTCTCACTATTTGAGCTGGGGTGATTTCTAAGTCATACTCCTGCAAGGAGGTGACCCAGTTGGCTCTCTTCTCTCCTAGTTCCTTTTGCACTAACAAGTTCCTCACGGCTAGGTAGGGGACTATGAATTTCGTCCTTGACTTCAAAAGATAGGACCGAAAGTGCTTGAATGCTTTGAAAACAGCGTAGGCTTGCCAATCAACCGCTGGATAGTTAAGTTCAGTGCCTTTGAAAGTAGAGCTCATAAAGGCAATGGGTACTTCATTGTTCTCGGTGTTCTTTTGGGTTAAGACAGTGGCATAGGAACGGTCAGAGGCAAAAGTATAGAGTGTAAAATATTGAGAGAAGTCAGGGCTCATGAGAGACGAAGCGTCTATTATGGCCTTCTTTATTGCATTAAAATCCTGATTTTCTATGGGTCCCCAGTGATATTGGGTGTCTTTCTTAATCAAATTCTGCAAAGGCCTGACCATTTCAGAGAAACTAGGGACGAATCTCCTCACGAAGTTAATCTGGCCTAAGAAAGACTGCATGGATTTTTTGGATGTAGGAGGGGGAAGTTTCACAATGACTTGAGTCCTATCGGGGTCAATAATCATCCCTTCTCTAGACACAATGAACCCTAATATTTTACCCTGATATACTGCAAAGATGGACTTTTTGGGATTCAAGGAGATGCCATATTTATGACATCGAAGTAGAACGGCTCGTAAGTGAGCTAGATGATCGTATTTGTTTTTAGAATATACAGTCACATCATCCAAGTAAACTACAACGGATTGATTGATTAAGCCTCAGAAAGAAATGCCCATTGCTCTCTGAAAAGTGGCACCGACATTAATCAATCCAAAGGGCATTTTACGATAAGCATAAGTTCCCCACAGGGTACGGAAGGTAGTTTTGAGTTGGTCTGGTGGAGACATAAAGACTTGGTTATACCCTGAGAAACCATCCAACAAGGATAGCCTCTCAGAACCAGATACCTGTTGAAGGATCTGTTCCATGGGTGGGACAGGATAGTTGTCTTTATCAGACGCTCTATTAAGGTTTCAGAAATCAACGTAGAGTCAGATTTCCCCACTTTTCTTCTGGACTGGGATGAGGTTAGAAACCCATTGAGTGTGCCTAATAGGAAAAATTATTTTAGCATTTAGGAGCTTATTCAATTCTTTTTGAACGATCGATTCTAGTTTAGGGTGCATTTTCCTTAGTTTTTGTTGAAAGGGCAAGGTTTGGGGTTTCATGGGAATAACATGCTGTATGATGTTAGGATCGAAAGTTTTAAGTTCATCATATGTCCATGCAAATACATCTTTAAATTATTTAAATAATTTAACAAATGCAACTTTTTCTTGTTGAGAACACCCCAACCCTAGATTAATGCACTGAGGATTTTCATTAGTTCCTAGGTTTACTTTTTCATAAGATAATGAGGAACTATTGGTTTTACAGTTGACCGCCTTTTTAAATTTATCTTCAAAATCGTAAAAATTCTCTAATCTAATTATAGATTTGGGTATGGAATTTACCATGTCTGACAGAGCTTCAGGAGTTTTCGGATCAGGTATTACCGTAAAATCGTGCAAATTGTCATCATGCGTGCATTCGTCTATCACCTCGCCTTGAAAGGTTTCTTCCATGTGCAGAAAGTCGATGATCTACTGATCGTCATCAAAGACTCTCCAGTTCGTGATATTGTCAGGAACGGATGGTCTGAACAACAAATCGACGTAGAATGCGTCTGGGGACAAGCCTTCTGCAGGAAGAAGTTTAGAAGCTACATTAGCTAATAAATCTGCTTCAACATTATTTAATCTAGGAATGGAATTTATATTGAAAGCATAAAATTTATTCATTAAACTCCATACCTCAGACTGGTAGCTTTTGAGATGCGGAGAAATACAGTGGATAGAATCTCTTACCTGTCTAACCACTATTTCAGAGTCGCCAAAAACAACCAGGTTTTGAATGTTCATATCCAAAGCTTTTCTGAGACCTTGCAGTAAAGCCTCATATTCTGCAATATTATTAGTACATTCAAATTCTAGTATACATGCAATTAATGTCTTGTTACTTGCTAGATCAATAATGACGCAACCTGCTCCAGCTCCTTCTTTGGACTTTGACCCGTCAAAATAAAGAGACCAAATTTGATTTCCATCCAGCACATGGGACCATTGCGTAGAAGCTGTTGGCTGCATATATGCTACAATCTCGGACTGCTATTCTGGATTGATGATAGGTAAAGCCTCGGCCATGAAATTGCCGAAGAATGTGTCCATCCATTGTACTTCAGGTGAATCAGCAGAAGGTGTGAATGGTTCATTGGGATCATTCAAATCTGTGACCGTGAACTTAAAGTAACGTTCACGATTTACCTTGATCTTGTTAGGCTTGCCATTCTCTGGAAGCCATAGGTGAGACCAATCTGTCGTGAAGTAACCATGTAGCTGCTCTGACCAGTCCCTGCTTAAAAACAAACCATACACTTTTGGAATATCCAAAACGATTATATCAATAACCTGATGAACCTTGGGGTTAGACGATAATCTAATAAGTACATTTTTTAGTTCGCCTATAACCTTAACATTGGTCCGATCAAGTTGTATGATTTTTAAAGTAGATGGTTCAACTTCAGCGTTAATCTTCTGGAAGACAGACCATGGCATTACATTGGATGATGCCCCTAAGTCTACCATACAATTATGCACGTTTCTATTGAAGATTTCGAAAGTTAACAAGAAAGGAGGTACATTTTTGCGAGTACTAAGAGTAGTAGTTTGTGGCTTTTTACTCGCAGTTTCTAAAGAAATTTTATCTACATTATTTACATTATTTACAGGACTTACAGGAAGACTTCCTTTATCTTGAGGATCAGGGGCATTTTTAGTGGAAGTCTTCTGAGGGACTTTGCTTTGCACAACCTTATTACTACTTGAATTACCATTTTTGCCATTCTCTGAAATATTTTGTAACATTTTTTGTAACAAAAATGGGAATTTCAATAACTCATAAACATAAATGTTAGCTCTCAACTTTTTAAGATCTTTAACTACATCATAATCTAAGTTGGGGTTCACATTACTCTGTTTAGTCTCAACTGGTTTAGATTGCTTTGGAGGCGAAGTTGTAGTGTTTTCGGAAGAAGGTTTGTTTGCTGTCTTACTCCTGGTATTATAATGATGTACTATCTCAAAGTTAGCTTGAAAGATGCTATCCGAAAAGTGTCCAATTTTTTTTGGAGAAGACTCTTCTTCTTGAACTGTCTCTTGTTCAACTACCTCCTCAGGAATCTCAGGAGGCAACAAGTTATCTTGGGCTTCTAGAATTGTTTGAAGAGCGCATTGCAGACTTTCTAGAGTTAGGCCTTCCGTGGTTGGATTAGGTCTGTTGGTAGGAAAAGGCTTCCGAAACGGGGGTTTGTAAGGTCCTTTGCTCGAGGAAGCTTCTTCGGTTGACCTTTTCAAGTCTATAACTTGATTTGACAGCTTTTGAACAACTTTAGTTAAGTTTTCTAAATCAGAGGTTTCAGGTTGTGTTTTACTTTGAGTGGGTCTGGGGAGGATTTCGATCTTCTTTCTGGAATCAGTTTCGTTGCTAGTAGAGTCTTTAAGACTAAGTATGTCTTTTTCAATCTGGCTAGCCTCCTCGAAGGCTTCTAACAACGTGGCTTTCTTAGATCGTTTAACCCAAATAGATATACTTTGATGCAAAGTTTTAGTGTAGTATGCTATTATAAGACTCTCAGCAGGCATGGAATCCGCAGGGATTCAATTTTTAAGAATTAATAATCTTTGATTAAAGTCTTTAACTTTTTATTTTGGGTTCATTCTTAAGCTAGAAAGATCCATGACTAGGACTTCTAGAGGCTTACCGTCTCTGAACTTTTCCAAAAAGCACGACTTGAACTTTTCCCAAGACACGATGGTATGGGGTTGTTGGGAAAAGTACCATGTGGATGCATTGCCCTCGAAAGTATAGGGGAACAACCTACAGACAACGTCTTCATGCTCGACATTGCAGAGTCTTATGGCTAACATAAACTTTTTAATGTGATCTTCAGTGATCTGTTTTGAGTCAGGGTCAAACTTGGGAAGCCATTTCTCTGGATGTTTA
>JZKD02S1514111.1:0-10598 GCA_000966675.3 Picea glauca
ATGATGCTTCTTCTAGGGTTATATTGTAGGGTATTTCATCTAGATAATGTAACATACCTTATACCATATCTTCCCGTTCTCCCAGTTCCTCTAACTAGTCATTTATCAAGAGTTTCTTCCCTTCGGTATCAAATGATAGGAGAGATTTCATTAGGGCATGTTGATTTCCCCCAAGTGATACATACCCCTTTGGAGATTCATTGTCTTTGGTATTTGGTTCTTCGCTATACGTACATGTAGCTACATTATCACTCTATTTCCCTTATCCATGTTATTGGGTTTTATACTTTGGATCTTCTCAACATAGGATAGATTTGATTTTATCATCTTTTTCTAGGAGTGTCATTTTTCACTCCCACTTTCTATTCTCTTACTGATGTACTTAGTAATTGCATTGAACTATTTATGGTCATCTGTTAGACATTAATAAAATTATCTTATCTTATCTTCCATTGTTTTGCAACTATTTGCTATTTTCTCATGAAATAGAGAGTATGTTTTGCTTCTTTTCATTTGAACTATTTTTCTACCCATTGAATAGATTTCCTTTTGTTAAAACTCACAAAATTTTCTATTGGAACATTTTTGTTATTGTTTGTATATAAATTGTGTGCTTCTCTAAGTCAAGGTTCTATTTCTTGTCCTTGAGACTTGTTATCGTACAAGTTGTAGGTTGGGAAAAGCCTGACCCAACCACCAATTGACGACAACTTAGAGAACACCTACCCATTATCACCTTAGGCAAGTGTTCCCGTCACTTTAGAGGTGAAGTAGTCACCTCAAGGGGGGAATCTCAGTGACCCTAGGGGGGATTGAGATGGAAAATGATAAGTATGAATGGATGTCCCTAGAGGTCAATTCTAAATGGTAGGAAGAGCTTGGAAAATATTCTTGGGAAAGGTTAATGGTTTCCAAGTGAGTTGAGTGACCTGCCAAGAGTAAAGTACCTTCTCGAGACACAATGAAAACCAAGGATACATGTAATATGTTAGTTGGACAAGCAATTTAAGCTTGTTGTCCCTAATTGAAAAATAAATAAATTATATATATCATCTCATAAAATATAGTAAAGGCTGCAAAATAAGTGCTAAAATTGTGATTGAATAAGAAAGAAAATAGCTAGTGAAGGCTAGATCAACTCAACAATGATAAAGAAATATTCTAGCACAAAAGCAATGCTGAAAACAAAATCTTGCTGCAGATATATTTATCATCCTTATGTCTGTAGAAAACCAATATTTATAGCATAAAAATAATCCAATGAAAACTACTTCTAACTAGCTCAACAAGTGCGCTAGGGTTAGTAGAGAGTTAAGGAAAAATTAGGGGTCAGTCCTCAGATTACTTTAGGAGTTATTAGGGGTTAAAGGGTTAGATTTTGATCTAGGTGGATATTGGTGGCCACCCACCTATTCCAACTAGCTCCCCATGTCCTTTTTTTATTCAACACGTCTTTCTGTACTGCTTTATAATTGTGATTTCTACACTTCTGGGGATGTATGAAGCCTCACACATTCTACAGGTGGATATGGGTGGCATCTCATCTAATCCAACTGGCTTATTTTGTATGTTTTCATGTTAGCACATATTTTTGTACTTCCAGGGTTGTTTTGGGCCCCTAAACGTTGTTTTTTTTACTCGCCATAGTAAAACTATGGACAAAGTTAGAGTCTGATGGCATAATGTGTAGTTCTCTGAAAGACCTTTTCAATGGGTTATCACGTGCCTAAAATGGAGGTCGTATGCAAAAGTTATGACCCTAGGAAGTTGGGATACCAAATTACACCAAGTTAACCACAGGGCCCACATGACTTTGGGTGTTTCACCTTCTAGGGTTAGGTTTTTGGATGTCTAGGGTTTTGGAATTCATGAGTAATATGAAAAGGACCTATGGAGCCTCATTGTAATCTATTCTTCTCGGAGGCATGCATGTAGTAGGCACATCTCTTCTCAGAGATAACTACCACAATTCAAGAAAGTTTCAGTTCTGCAGTTTTACAGTTTCAGCCTATTCATTATTTAATATAATATATTGTTCACTAGATATTTGTGTTATTCTTCCTATCTCTATGTTTATTGTATTCAATCTGTTAATCAGTTCGTTCCGCTCCTAAATCCAGATCAGCGGTATCAGAGTAGTCTTCTCTTCATTTATTTTTCTTCGTGCATGTCCCCGACAAGGTATGGGTACAAGAAGTTGGGACTCGAACTAATCGAGCCATTACCATATCGGTCACCCCAAGCCCAACAACAACCCATGGGAGACAAGAAGAAAGATGATGGAGTAGGAGATCCTATTAAAATGTTGCTCGAGGAAGCCCTCGCATGACAAAGGAAAAAAATCATGGACAACTTCACACATATCCTTCGGCGGTTGCCCACGAGAGAAGCATCTTCATCAAACGACCATGCAACCCCATTCAAGGTACAGGTAAATTTTGATATTCCATTATTTGAAGGACTGATAGATGAAGATGTTGTAGATAAATGGTTGAATATGCTCGAAGGATATTTCTTGGTCCACAATTTTTTCGATAGGGAAAAAATCACTTTTGCACTCCTCAAGGTCATTCCCCATGTTAAAGAATGGTGGAATACTTACTTTGAGAAAAGGGTCATGGAGGAATCTGCAATTTTTGTGGTGGCCCCTACATGGGATTCCTTTTGGGACGCCATTAAAGAATAGTACAACCATGTTGGAAGCTACGAGGACCAATACACCAGATGGACCACCCTACGTCAAGAAAGGGACTAGACAGTACCAGACTTCACCAACATTTTCCATACCCTACGCACCAAATTTGGTATCAAATATTATGAGCGTCATCTGGTGCTCAAATATCATGGCTATTTGCATAGATACATTCAAACAAAAATGGAGTTCCTAGACATCACCTCATTGGGCACAACTTATAGATACGATGTCAAGATTGAGCATAAATTTAAGCATAAACGGCGAGAGTTTGGATCTGCAAACTCCTCATAGTCGAAGCAGGGAAAAGGAAACCCCAACCCATACAACAAGGGACCAAGTCGAGATGGCCACCCTCACGAAAATCCATCCAAGCCACAACACAAGAAGGGCAAAGAGAAGATGAAGAAAGACATGGGAAAATGGTGTGAGTACCATAAAAGTCCTTGTCACAACAATGACAAATGTCACTCCAAGCAATCCCTCGTGGCCGAGATGAAGGCTTCCGAGTCAGAGGATGATTCTAATTCTGAGTCAAATCCTGAAGGAGGGAAGTGGATTATCGATGATGAACCCAATGCCACGGTCGCTACCACCGAATTCTGGCCAAGCAAACCAGAAGAACCAGAGGAAGGGGTACGCCTCTTTCACTCGCAGATGTGGGTCAAGGGGGCTCTGATTCATTTCATTATCGACAACGATAGTCAAAAGAACTTGATTTCAGCAGATGTCATCAAGCAGCTAAACCTGCCAACGACACTACACCCACAGCCCTACACCATCAGTTGGCTTTGTCAAGGAAGAGATCTTCGTGTCAGCCAACAGTGTCGTCTGCCCTATGACATCAAGCCTTTCAAAGATGAGGTATTGTGTGATATTTCTCCCCTTGAAGTTTGTGATGTTCTTTTAGGACAACCATATTTTTGGAAGCGTCATGTTGTGTATGAGTCTAGACCCCACAGTGTTATTATTACATTGGGTAGACAATTGTACAGGATCACAGAGGTGGCACCACCTAACTGTTATTTCTTTAATCTCTGCTAAGCAATGCAACAAGGTCATCTCACAGACTGGGAATTTCATCTTCTTTGTGATCCGTGCTCATAGTAAGTAGAAGGTCGTCACCACATCCGTGGAATCTACATAATGCCTCTCTTTGCAGCAGAAGTAAGTGGACAAGATCGTGGAAGAATATAGAGACATATTTGTCTCACCTACAGGGGTATCGACACACTTCCAAGTCAGGCATCCCATTGATCTGACCCCCAGTGCACCTCTACCTAATGGACTAGTCTATCAATGCTTGTTGATGGAGAATGATGAAATCAGACGTCATATCCAAGATTTAATTATAAAGGAGCACATCAGGCCTAGCTTCTCCCCTTGCAGAAGCCTGATTGTACTGGTGCAGAAGAAGGATGGGACTTGGTGACTCTGCATTGATTATAGAGCCTTAAACAAAATCACAGTCACAAACCATTACCCCATTCCTAGGATTGACGACCTTCTCTACNTTGCAACTATTTGCTATTTTCTCATGAAATAGAGAGTATGTTTTGCTTCTTTTCATTTGAACTATTTTTCTACCCATTGAATAGATTTCCTTTTGCTAAAACTCACAAATTTTTCTATTGGAACATTTTTGTTATTGTTTGTATATAAATTGTGTGCTTCTCTAAGTCAAGGTTCTATTTCTTGTCCTTGAGACTTGTTATCGCACAAGTTGTAGGTTGGGAAAAGCCTAACCCAACCACCAATTAACGACAACTTAGAGAACACCTACCCATTATCACCTTAGGCAAGTGTTCCCGTCACTTTAGAGGTGAAGTAGTCACCTCAAGGGGGGAATCCCAGTGACCCTAGGGGGGATTGAGATGGAAAATGATAAGTATGAATGGATGTCCCTAGAGGTCAATTCTAAATGGTAGGAAGAGCTTGGAAAAGATTCTTGGGAAAGGTTAATGGTTTCCAAGTGAGTTGAGTGACCTGCCGAGAGTAAAGTACCTTCTTGAGACACAATGAAAACCAAGGATACTTGTAATATGTTAGTTGGACAAGCAATTTAATCTTGTTGTCCCTAATTGCAAAATAAATAAATTATATATATCATCTCATAAAAGATAGTAAAGGCTGCAAAATAAGTGCTAAAATTATGATTGAATAAGAAAGAAAAAAGCTAGTGAAGGCTAGATCAACTCAACAATGATAAAGAAATATTCTAGCACAAAAGCAACGCTGAAAACAAAATCTTGCTACAGATATATTTATCATCCTTATGTCTGTAGCAAACCAAGATTTATAGCATAAAAATAATCCAATGAAAACTACTTCTAACTAGCTCAACAAGTGCGCTAGGGCTAGTAGAGAGTTAAGGAAAAATTAGGGGTCAGTCCTCAGGTTACTTTAGGAGTTATTAGGGGTTAAAGGGTTAGATTTTGATCTAGGTGGATATTGGTGGCCACCCACCTATTCCAACTAGCTCCCCATGTCCTTTTTTTATTCAACACGTCTTTCTGTACTGCTTTATAATTGTGATTTCTACACTTCTGGGGATGTCTGAAGCCTCACACATTCTACAGGTGGATATGGGTGGCATCTCGTCTAATCCAACTGGCTTATTTTGTATGTTTTCATGTTAGCACATATTTTTGTACTTCCAGGGTTGTTTTGGGCCCCTAAACGTTGCTTTTTTTACTCGCCACAGTAAAACTATGGACAAAGTTAGAGTCTGATGAAAGAATGTGTAGTTCTCTGAAAGACCTTTCCAATGGGCTATCACATGCCTAAAATGGAGGTCGTATGCAAAAGTTATGACACTAGGAAGTTGGGATACCAAATTACACCAACTTAACCATAGGGCCCACATGACTTTGGGTGTTTCACCTTCTAGGGTTAGGTTTTTGGATGTCTAATGTTTTGGAATTCATGAGTAATATGAAAAGGACCTATGGAGCCTCATTGTAATCTATTCTGCTCAGAGGGATGCGCGTAGCAGGCACATCTCTTCTCAGAGATAACTACCACCATTCAAGAAAGTTTTAGTTCTGCAGTTATATAGTTTCAGCCTATTCATTATTTAATATAATATATTGTTCACTAGATATTTGTGTTATTCTTCCTATCTCTATGTTTATTGTATTCAATTTGTTAATCAGTTCATTCCGCTCCTAAATCTAGATCAGCGGTATCAGAGCAGTCTTCTCTTCATTTATTTTTCTTCGTGCATGTCCCCGACAAGGTCTGGGTACAAGAAGTTGGGACTTGAACTAATCGAGCCATTACCATATCGGTCACCCCAAGCCCAACAACAACCCATGGGAGACGAGAAGAAAGATGATGGAGTAGGAGATCCTATTAAAATGTTGTCGAGGAAATCCTCGCACGACAAAGGAAAAAAATCATGGACAACTTCACACATATCCTTCAACGGTTGCCCACGAGAGAAGCATCTTCATCAAATGACCATGCAACCCCATTCAAGGTACAGGTAAATTTTGATATTCCATTATTTGAAGGACTAATAGATGTAGATGTTGTAGATAAATGGTTGAATCTGCTCGAAGGATATTTCTTGGTCCACAATTTTTCTGATAGGGAAATTATCACTTTTGCACTCCTCAAGGTCGTTCCCCATGTTAAAGACTAGTGGAATACTTACTTTGAGAAAAGGGTCATGGAGGAATCTGCAATTTTTGTGGTGACCCCTACATGGGATTCCTTCTGGGATGCCATTAAAGAATAGTACAACCATGTTGGAAGCTACGAGGACCAGTACACCAGATGGACCACCCTACGTCAAGAAAGGGACCAGACAGTACCAGACTTCACCAACATTTTCCATACCCTACGCACCAAATTTGGTATCAAATATTATGAGCGTCATCTGGTGCTCAAATATCGTGGCTATTTGCATAGATACATTCAAACAAAAATGGAGTTCCTAGACATTGCCTCATTGGGCACAACTTATAGATACAATGTCAAGATTGAGCATAAATTTAAGCATAAACGGCGAGAATTTGGATCTGCAAACTCCTCACAGTTGAAGTAGGGAAAAGGCAACCCCAACCCATAAAACAAGGGACCAAGTCAAGATGGCCACCCTCACGACAATCCGTCCAAGATACAACACAAGAAGGGCAAAGAGAAGATGAAGAAAGACATGGGAAAATGGTGTGAGTACCATAAAAGTCCTTGTCACAACAACGACGAATGTCACTCCAAGCAGTCCCTCGTGGCCGAGATGAAGGCTTCCAAGTCAGAGGATGATTCTAATTTCGAGTCAAATCATGAAGGAGGGAAGTGGATTATCGATGATGAACCCAATGCCATGGTCGCTACCACCAAATTCCGGCCAAGCGAACCAGAAGAACCAAAGGAAGGGGTACGCCTCTTTCACTCATAGATGTGGGTCAAGGGGGCTCCGATTCATTTCATTGTCAACAACGATAGTCAGAAGAACTTGATTTCAGCAGAGGTCATCAAGTGACTAAACCTGCCAATGACACTACACCCACAACCCTACACCATCGGTTGGCTTTGTCAAGGAAGAGATCTTCGTGTCAGCCAACAGTGTCGTCTGCCCTATGACATCAAGCCTTTCAAAGATGAGGTATTATGTGATATTTCTCCCCTTGAAGTTTGTGATGTTCTTTTAGGACAACCATATTTTTGGAAGCCTCATGTTGTGTATGATTCTAGACCCCACAGTGTTATTATTACATTGGGTAGACAATTGTACAGGATCACAGAGGTGGCACCGCCTAACTGTTATTTCTTTAATCTCTACTAAGAAATGCAACAAGGTCATCTCACAGACCGAGAATTTCATCTTCTTTGTGATCCGTGCTCATAGTAAGTAGAAGGTCATCGCCACATCCGTGGACTCTACATAATGCCTCTCTTTGCAGCAGAAGTAAGTGGACAAGATTGTGGAAGAATATAGAGACATATTTGTCTCACCTACAGGGGTATCAACACACTTCCAAGTCAGGCATCCCATTGATCTGACCCCCGGTGCACCTCTACCTAATGGACTAGTCTATCAGTGCTTGTTGATGGAGAATGACAAAATCAGACGTCATATCCAAGATTTTATTATAAAGGGGCACATCAGACCTAGTTTCTCCCCTTGCAGAAGCCTGATTGTACTGGTGCAGAAGAAGGATGGGACTTGGCGACTCTACATTGATTATAGAGCCTTCAACAAAATCACAGTCACAAACCGCTACCCCATTCCCAGGATTGACGACCTTCTTTACCAACTCAAGGGAGAAAAGTTCTTCAACAATATTGACTTGAAGTTTGGCTACCACCAGGTTCCCATCG
The DNA here is from genome assembly GCA_000966675.3 of Picea glauca. NCBI lineage: Eukaryota > Viridiplantae > Streptophyta > Pinopsida > Pinales > Pinaceae > Picea > Picea glauca. The sequence goes on from JZKD02S1514111.1 coordinate 8,021, forward strand.
AACCAACTGATGTCTGGAAGACAACCTTCAAGTCTAAAGAAGGTCTCTAAGAATGGCTAGACATGCCCTTTGGCTTAACAAATGCACCAACCACTTTCATGAGGTTGATGGACAATGTCTTGAGACCCTTCACCAACTCCTTTGTGGTGGTATATTTGGATGACATCCTCATCTTCAGTAGAACATGGGAGGAGCACATGCAACACATTCATCAAGTTTTGAGCATTCTGTGATAGCACAAGGTTTATGCCAACTTGGAAAAATTCTGTTTTGGCATGAACAGGGTCCAATACCTATGATACATTGTTGATGAGAATGGGGTACATGTTGATCCAACTAAGATCCAAGTCATCTGTGACTGGCCAAACCCGACCACACTGACTGAGCTTCAGAGCTTCTTGGGATTAGCCAATTTTTACCAACGGTTCATGTTGGGATTCTCCCATATTGCATGGGCCCTCAGCCAGGTGACCAAGGGTGGTGGTAGGGCCAATTTCGTGTGGGGGAAGGAGTAGCAACGAGCATTCAAAGATTTGAAACATCGTTTGTGCTCAGCTCCAGTATTCTCCTTACCCGATCTGCAACAACCATTCGAGATTGAGACTGATGCATCTGACTATGTTGTGGGTGCAATCCTCACTCAACACGGGAATTTGATGGCATACCATAGTGAGACACTCTCTGATATTGTCCAAAAATACCCCACCTATGAAAAGGAAATGTATTCCATTGTACAAACCTGCCGTCAATGGAAACATTACATTCTGGGGACAGAGACAATCATACACATTGATCACAAGCCTTTGCAGTTCATACAAACACAGGGGAAATTACAGAACGATAACCATCAAAAGTGGTCCACCTACCTGCAACAATTCCATCTCAACATCAAGTACAAGACATGTATCTCCAATCATTTCATTGATTTCCTCAGTTAGCCTCTTGTGGATGCACTCACCAATGTGCTCCATTCCTATGGACATGAAGCATCAGAATGGCCCCAACTTTACCAGCAAGATATGGACTTCGCCACCACATATTAGCTCTTGGGTATAGGCACCACTGTCACTGATTTTCACATTCAGGACAGACTCTTATGCCACCTGGGCCATCTCTATGTTTTTTCAAGCGAGTGTGCAAAGATGATTTGGGAAGCCCACAACAGTCGGGTGGCATGACATTTTGGCGTAGAGAAAATTGTGGTCATTCTTTAGAAACATTCTTATTGGCCAAAACTTTGACAGGACATCAACAAGTATATCATATCTTGCACTGCCTATGCCATTGCCAAGCCAACCATCAAGAAGCCAGGCTTATACACCCCTCTTCCTATTCTCGAGAAGCCGTGGGACTCCATTTCCATGGATTACATGTCTAGTTTGTCGTCCACCAAGCACGAAAATGACTATGTATTTGTGGTCGTTGATCAGTTTTCGAAGATGGCCGTCCTCACATCTTGTAAGAAGAATGTCATAGTGGCAGAGACTGCCAAGATCTTCTTCAAACGATTTTGGTGTCACTTTGGGATACCATAGACCATCATATCTGACTGAGACAACAGGTTCCTCAGCACCTTTTGGTCGAGTCTCTAGTCTCTGTTGGACACCAAGCTCAAAAAATCCACTTCTTTTCACCCCCAAACCGATGGCCAAACCAAGGTCATCAATCAGATGATTGTGCACATCCTGCACATGTACAATTCTAAGCATCCTTGTACATGGGATGAGAGTCTCCCATATTTCCAACACAGTTACAATAGGTCTCTCCATAGTTCCATTGGCCATAGCCCATTTTAGGTGGGTCTGGGATTCTAACCCTTCGGACCCATTGATGTTTCACTTCCTCTTGCCACTGCACAGACAAACTCTTCCCTTGATCAGTCTGCAATCGAAAAATACACCAGTTTCATTGAGCAGATTCAACACATTTGCCAACAAGTCCAGGAGATTCTGCAGAAATACAATGCTAAGTACAAGCAACGCCATGATAAACACATGGTAGCACACCAGTTTCAGGTTGGCGACAAAGTCTGGTTACATTTGCAGAAGGAGTTTCTCACCAGGCCCCATAGGAAGCTTCGCCCACTTCGTTATGGGCCTTACACTATCACCAAGGCAGTGGGTAGCAATGCTTTTGAGCTCAACACTCCACCCTTCCTTGGTCTGCATCCAATATTCAATATGGACCTCCTTCGACCATATTTTCCTCCATTATTGGAAACCTCTAAGATCGTCGAACAACTGACACCAACATAGCTCAACCCTGACTGCATAGAACAAGAATCCACTGATCATATAGTGGACACACAGGTCAAGGGAATTCGCCAACAACGGATCCATCTCTATCGGGTTGTCAAGGTAGGGCAACTCCTACACCAAGGCAAGTGGCTCACCGGGGGCCAAAACCAGCGAAAGTTTCCTCACCTTATGGGGGAACTCAATGAAATGGAGACCATTTCTTCCCAAAGGGGGAGGATTGATCTAGGTGGATATTGGTGGCCACCCACCTATTCCAACTAGCTCCTCATGTCCGATTTTTATTCAACACGTCTTTCTGTACTACTTTATAATTGTGAGTT
>JZKD02S1514122.1:0-10598 GCA_000966675.3 Picea glauca
AAGGTATCATAAGGGATCTTATTGGATTTAATAATCATGACATTAGTCTTATTAGTATTAACAATCATACCCATATTGGAGCAACAATCCTTGAGGATTCTTAGTTGGTTTTCAAGATCATGGGGACTCCTTTCCATAAGACTGATATCATCGCCATAAAGAAGAAGATTCATGACTATACCAGTGAGAGTAGGGCCGACATAACCTTCTTTTCCCAAGCAATTTTCTAACTTGTCAATGTATATGATAAAAAGGGTAGGGGACAAGGGACAACCTTGTTTGACTCTGATATTGCATTTAATCTCTTTTGACTAGCCCTCAATGTTCTTAAGCTTAGAAATAACATTCTCATGCATCCTTATTGCAACAACCTTCAACTCGAGAGGAACTTTTATCTCTTCCAACCTCTTCCAAAGGTTTTTCCTAGGAACCATGCAAAAGTGTTTCTAAAGTAAAAAACAAAAACAAAAAACATTGGTTTTAGTATTGCGGAACTCCTTTGCAATGATACTAAAGGTAACAATATGGTCCATAGTTGAATGATACCTCCTAAACTTGGTTGGCCTTTAGCTCTTTTATCATGACTGTCTAGCCAAAGACTAATCTTCTTTTCCAAAATAATTCCATAAAGCTTGGTTGAAATTGGGCTAATCATAATGGTCCTATAATCAAAGGGAATGTTTTTATCCCCATTTTTAAAAATAGGAACAATGAGGCTTTGCATCCAGGGTTTAGGGAATCCCTGCTTGACTGCTAAATTGAAGAKCTTGTGTATGTGAGGGATAAGGATAGACCCTCCGATTTTAAAAATTTCAGCTTGGTATCCTTCAATGTCCTTAGCTTTACCATTTGCAAGCCGCTTAACCTCAAACTCTATGTCATCTAAAGAAAAAAATTCTTTCTTTGTAGGGACAATAGGAATGGTGTCCATGGCATTAGGGAAATCGTAAATACTTTTAAGGTAGGAATTCCAGTCCCTTAAGGGAATCCTATTATTTTCTGTAGTATTGCGGTTTAGAATTTGGCTCTAAAACTTCTTAGGGTCCAACTTATATAGTTGTGAAAGTTGTTCTTGTCTTTTATTGATATAGTACCCTTTTTTCCTTTTAATTAGGGCTTTGTATGTATTGATCATATAGAGTTTTAAGGACTCATTAGAAGCATCCCTAATGGATTTCCTAGAAATTTTACATTCTTTATCATACCAAGGGTTGTTCGTTCTATTATTCTTTTTATAGGACACCTCGAAAGAGAACTTCTTAATAGAAGTGGAAAGGGTAGTTGCAAAATATGATAGAGTTCTTCAATGTTTTCCTTATAAGTTAGGAGATTTAATCTACTATTTAAATCCTTTAAGAAAATGTCAACATTACTTTTGTCAAAGCGCAGATTCCTTTGATTATAAAAATTCTCTTCAATGGTGCTCCTATGCATGGGAAATTTTAGAGTTAGGGTTAAAGGTTTATGATCAATTTTGGGCTCATGGTCATTTAGAAGGTCAAAAGTTGCTATTTGGTTGGAAATAGGGATATCATATATCACGTAATCTACAACACTAATACCTAGCCCATGAATACAAGTCATCTGGTTAGAGTTTGGACACTTCATTATTCCATTGCAAATTATTAGGTCTTGAGAGTTGCAGAGCTTGACCAACTCAGTACCAAACAAATTCTCAATTAGGTCTTCAGAGCTTCTTTTGTAGCTATTAAATAAAACAAGGTCCTCATCTAGCCATAAAGGATTATGGTTGGAATCAATACTTAAAAGAGTATCTTGTTTAGTTGCAGTCCTAACATTAAATTCTCCTAGCAGGAGGATATTACCTTCATTTTTCAAACTATAGATATCTTGTTCTAAATTATTATAGGGACAATTGCTATCTAGATTGTTTTTCTTATAAAAAGTAGAATTAATAGGTGCAAAATAACAATTTTCTATATACATCTTCTTAGCATTCATGTCTGAAATTTCTATCCAAATGTATTGATTGAGAGGGTCAATCTTATGAAGTTGAATGTGAGGAGAAATGCTCTTTCTAATATAACAAGCTATGCCTCCTATCCCTCTATGGTGGGAATTTTTGTTCCATTCCGAACACAAGACAAATCCTTCTATGTTAGGGACCTTAGACTCCTCATGCTCCCAAGTTTCAACTAGACAGATAATATCAATATCACTYGGGATCCAACTTATCATAGGACCTTTGCGCCATGGAAAGCCATGACAGTTCTAAAAAAGGATCTCGAGTGTCCCAAATTCCTATTTATTATTATCCTTCTAGTTTCTATTCCTAACAATAACTTTTTTGATTTCTAATTATTGTCAATTTTCCTTCTTTCCTAGCTTCTTTTACCTTTTGAACTTCATTCCTTAATTCAACTTGGTCTTCGAGAATGAGGTCTTCATTTATAAATATTCCCGACCCTTTTAAGCTCAGAGATTTACCAAGTATGCTATATTTATTGTCATTACAACTTACTTTGACACAGATCAACCTATCTTTGTGATCAATTATTTTTCCTAGCCTCTTTGCTTCTATGAGGTAAGTTGTATCAATTTGTGATTTATTATTTAATTCTTCTTTTACTATTGCTAGCGTATCCGCCTCTTGTTGCTCTTTTATACCATAAATTATGAGGTTCAAGGCTCTTTTGTTACGCTCATGGTCCAGTTCGATTAGCTTATTCATTTCCTCTTTGATGGGTTTGATATCCAATTTGTTTTCCATATTACTGAGGGTCAGATTGTCAGTTAGTTTTTCTTCTAACTCTTTAATCCTATCTCTCAAGTTGTGATTTTCTTCAACCCCTCCTTCTTGGGTTGATTGTTTATGTTTTTCCATTTCTTGAATCCTATCATTCATTGTCTGTAATTCACTCTTGAACCCTAAGAATCTATCCTCTATTTGAGTTTGAATGGTATCTTTAATTTTTTTATCAATCATTGCCTCTAGCGCTATTTGAAGTTTTAGGTCTCTTTCTTCAATCTTTTTTTTCTAATGATTCTAACTCTATTTGGATTTTGGCATCTCTCTCTTCTTTCCAGATCTTTATGGTGATTTTGGATTTTGGCATCTCTCTCTTCTTTCCAAATCTTTATGGTGATTTTGGGGGGCATCCCCTGTTAGGTTGAGTTTTTGGAATAGGTGGTGGAGTGCTCATATTGAAAAGAAGAGAAAAAAAATGTAATAATTATTATTTTTGATTGACTTTAAAAATGCAAAATATTTTTTTTTAATTGATAATAATGATATTAATTATCATCTCTCAAATCAACTTTTACTTATGAAACTCAAAATAAAAAAAATAAAAAAAATATTTAGATCTATTTAAGTTAATAGATTGTAAATATATTTTAAATTAAAATTGAATCAAAGTAAAAAGTGACTCACCTCATTTCACATGTCCAATTTCTCAACCCGTTGAAGAAGCCAAAAATAATTTCCAAAAACCGCAGAGAAGTTCCGAAGAGACAGAGAGAAACTACACATATTATTCTCAAAAAAAAAGGTAAAGAACTAAGAGAAGTATTATTCCCGTTCAAAACAAAAGATATAATAAAATATATCATTCAAAACAACAGAGAAGTATTATTCCATTCAAAACCGCATAGATATACTTTCAAAACCGAAATAAATTTTATATTGCTTGAGTTTTGAGATAATTTGTGTATAAAATATTGAAATATCCTTTATATAATAAAAAAAAACTTTATTTATTATGAAATCTCAAACAACATTATAACTAACTCAAATTTCATAAACAAATTTTATATTGTAATTTTAATAGATTTTTATTTCTAAATTATGTGAAAAAACTACTCCATTATAAATTGAAACATTTTTTAAATTAATGAAATTAATAATATTTAAGTGGTTTAATCTATGTTTAAATGGTTTATGATGTTTAAGTGATTTAATCTATTTTTACATAGTTTATTATTTTTTTAGATATCTCATTGATTCAATGACATTAATAACATTGGAAATAATGTATTTAATAATATTTAAGTGCTTTTCTCTTTAAAGCTATTTCATATATTTCAAAGATTTTGCCTGTAGCCTCAATAAATTAAATTCTTGTTCGAAAACAAATATATGTAAATGAATGTAATCTAGGTCACATGTAGCTTGTTTGAAATGAGATTTATGCCTAGGTCGCCGAACATATATATGTTGGGAAAATATAGTCATCAAAGTTAATGTGTCACCACACATGGAAAATTATTGACATGATGATCCTTTCATTCACGATGGAGTATTGAACTCAATTGAATAGATAGGTTGTATTAACCACCTACTTTGACCCTCTATTTCCTCCTATTACAAATTTTGGGAGATTCTCCTCATATAGAATTTGAATTGACTTACCATGATCTGGTATCTATTTCGATATTCATTGACCTTGACCTAATTTGATGAGGTATCTCTTGACGTTGTCTATCACATCCTCCCACGATCTTTCCATTAAGGTTAGCCCTTAAAAGGCTCCTTTTAATTTTTATTTATGGACCATTAAAAAAAAAACTCTTATCTTTAAACAACATAGTCACCCAATCCACTCTGGTGTTCCCTTCCCCATCTTTAGGGGTATGCTGGTCAGTTATTCAAAATTGCAAAGAAAAAAAAATAATATTCAAAATTGCAAACGAAAAAAAGAAGAGAATTGAAAGAATAACATCCTACCATTTGTCAATAGGGTTTAAATCCTGAGTGATTTGTTCTGTGGGTTGTTCCCCCCCACCCATGTTCAATTCTCACAAGTGATATGTTGTGCTCTTGATGTTGAGCATTCAATATTCCGAAAATTCTTGACCTCCCCATATTCTCCGGATTTTCGGGTATGAAAGTCAATTCGCCTAGGAAACTCTACTGATCTAGCGTCATGATCACCCTATGCCCTATCCTCATCTTGTTTTGAAGCAAAAATAAATACATCGAGTCATAATGCCAACACTAAATCATTGAAAAAAAAACAACTGAATTCTCACATGGAATAATAACTAGAGGCGCCGAGTGGCAGAGGAACAGACTGGAAGCTTTAGTGATTTTGGAAGCGTGAGACTAATTCTTATGAAGGGGAGACATCACAGACATTGGAATAATCAAATATGACATGCCTGCAAAGAGACAAACGAGGAGACATTTCTGTGTATGAAAGGAGAAAACGAAATGCCCAAAATTAACCTAATATGGACAACCACCATAGGGTAGATTTTGGCCCGAAGAAATACATGTTTTGATACCACTATTAGACATGCAGATAAGATAAGGCATGAAGTTCATTTTACTAATGATATGATACACATATTTATACATTGATGTAACCTTTCGATTCATCGTCCAAGGTCTCGTGGAATCACGATGTCTCTTCGTACACACTTGATGGTTTACATTCCATCTCATTAGTAACCCTTGTGGATTACGCTTCCAACATTTACTATCCCATTAAATTTGTTGTAGTGATGGGATTTTAATACATATACAGGTTGATTTTTTGCTTAAGTATTTTAGTGTCCCATTAATATGTTGCATTTGTGGGGGCTCTTAATATATATACATGTTAACTCTTTGCTTTGTACTATAGGATAAATTTGTCAAAATGTAGTTCATTGACGCCTAAATGCTAGGCTAAATGTCGTGTTGGGTGAAGAGCAATTGCATGCCAATTCGCTTCACCTCCCACCTCCCTCAAAATTTATGTACTCTTTGCATGCCATTTTTTAAAACCTTTCTATGTGTATATATTAGTAACATAGTTGAATATGTTACCTATAAACAAAACTCCTTTGCATGCCATCTGTTAATAAATTTCTTTGCATGCTATTTGTTTAAACCTTTCTATGCATATAGATTACTAACTTAGTTTAATATGTTACCTGTAATTACGGGGAATGGAATTAGCATTGGGTTTTCTATTTCCATAGAAATATATTAAATTAGATTGATGTGTTCTTGTGGTTGACTTCATGGCAGGGCCATTCCTACTGCATTTATGCTTATAATGAGATTGAAGAATGTATCTTGTAGGGTGGATTTACAAGAAATGTAACTTCAATATTTGTATAGGTCTCTTCTTCCTCTTCCATTTTTCTTTGAAAAATTCGGTCACATATATGTGATTATTACATCTGGACATGCAACTGAGCGATTCAACTTTGGAGTTACATCATCATTGAAACTATTTTTTCAGATGTGGGATGAAGATAGACCTTGTGAAGTATTCATTTTCCATTCAAAGACAAAATTCTATGGTCTTTAAACAACATAACCACCCCAATTCACTTCAGTGTTTCATTTCCCCTGCTTCGGGGGTATGCTAGTCTATTAAAATTTCTCTATATAGTCCACAATGCAATTCATAGATAAAGTTTTTTTATTAGGTGCAATTTAAGTTTGATGGCATTGGCTAAAGCCAAATGATTTGCACCTTTTTCAACCCGGTCTTTCTCCCAGATTCTGGCCATCCATTTTCCATTTGTTCCTCATCAAAGACCAATATCTAGACTGCTACACAATGTTGAATGTTTTGGTAGGTGGATTATAGGCCGTCAGATCTAAATTTCTTTCGGATCAGAAAACCTATAATCCACCTGCTGCAACATTCAATGGTGCGTAATAGGATGGATATTTCTCACCCTCCTCATCAGACACTGTCTCCATTAGCACCACTTCCAAGGTATCCATAGGATGCTGGCTTCTACACACGTGGACATGGACGATAAAAAATTTAGCGGATTTAAATTCAAGGGAATCAATGCCTCCAATGATTGGTGGATTGAAATTTTAAAATTTAAATTGAAAGAATTGATACCATACTATTTTCCTGTGTCCACTCCCCCACTCCTTACAATACTTTTTAAAATACTCTTACATGTCAGAAGATTAATCATTCCACTGTCCAAAAGAAGGTTTATCTCAGTTGATTGAATTTTGAAGAGTTACCACTGCCCATAAATTAATTTTCACCATCTTAACCGTTGAAATGCTAAAAGGGTATCAATACCACACCGTTTCATTTTTTACTAAACGAAGAGGGAAGTTAACCGACTAATTTCATCTCTCTCTCTCTCTCTCTCTCTCTCTCTCTATATATATATATATATATATATATAATTTTGATTTGATATACACAGAGAGAAAATTGATTTTATATTATGTTCCTATTTGAATCTGAGTTTGTAAAATCATGTTAATGTTAAGATTTATTACAGAGTTTTTATTTTGTTGTAGTATGCATACTTTGTTTTCTATATCAGTTTGAAAACTCCATTTAAATCCATATGATGTGTAGTTTTTCATTGTAGAGTGCTATTGAGTTTTTAGTACATAAGCACTGGGTTGATTTATTGAAGTTATTTTGTTTCAGCAATTTGAGTTTTAGTTTGTTGCTATAATTCCCCTATTCTACTATAACTTGGTTTTGTTGTAATAGCCTTTTACTCTCTACTAAACACTTTTTGAAAAAGTTGTTGTATAACATAGTATCGATCTTTGTTTATGATGCATAAGTGGTTCACTTAAGTTTTTGTTGTAATATCTCTTTATTGTTAGTTGAAACAGTTGCTAAAACACTTGCTAAAACAATGGTTGCAGCATATTTATGCTGTTTTACAGTGCTGAAAATATTGTAGTAATTTGCATCCTTCATTACCCTCTTTTGTATTCATAATGTCCCTGTCAATACCGACCAGGTCACAAAGGAGCTGCTGCTGCAAACATGTTTGATCATCTTTCACTGACACTAGACAAATAAGAAGACCTCTTAAAAGTTGAACGTTTCATGTTGAAAATATGTTTAGACAGCGTTGATTTCCCTACTCCGCTTGTTCCCCTAATCCCTATCACCTTCTTGCCGCTTTCTTTCAGTAATTTAGTTTGGAAATCCTCTTGACGCCTCTTCTAGTCCAATTGGGTATATAGCGACACCTAACAGATCCTTCTTCACCTTCTTAATACAATTCTCAAGATCTCATCCAAAAACTCGCCATAGTCACTGAAAAAAATATTATAGTCACAATCAGTCGCATAGTGAATTTGAGAACATATGATTCTAAGATACAGCAATTTGATATATGAGAGATAAGTGAAGTGTTTAGCTGTGAGATATAGCAATTTGGTATATGATAGAGAAGTTAAGTATGTAGCCTTAAGGGCAAGGGTTAGGTTGATTGAATGAATTATTTGCATATTGTTGAAGATTATACGTCATGCGATAAATTTTAAATTTTAGTGATGCCATTTGGGATTACTTACTGTTAAAAGTAGATCATAATCTATATCATCAAATTTAGTGAAGTTTGTTGTAGTAGTAATTGAAAAAGGTAAATCAGATTATTGGTCATAATATCAAATCCATTTTATTTTTGGGATCACTTGTTGTTATTGTAGTGATTTAAAAAAATAAAAATAAAAAAGTAAAGTAGATCATAGATCATGGGATCAAATCCAGTAAAGTTTCTTGGGATTACGGGTTGCCATTGTGACATAAATAAAGTAGATCATAGATCAGGAGACCAAATCCAGTGAAGTCCCTTGGGATTACCAACAGCCATTTTGATTAAAAGAAAAAAGAAAAAAGTAAAGTAGATCACAGGTCATGGGATCAAATTCACTTAATTCCCTTGGGATTAAGGGCTGCCATTATGATTAAAAGAAAAAAAAAAGTCTCTAGGGTTTAGGGTTTCCATTGTGACTATGGGTAAGAGAAACATAAGTAAAGTAGATCATAAGGCACGTGATCAAATCCCCTTGGGACTACTGGCTGCCATTGTGATTAAAAGAAAGAAAATTACATCCAGTGAAGTCTCTTGGGATTAAGAGCTGCCATTGTAACTAAAAGAAATAAAATAAAAGTAAAAGTATTAAATGCTAAAATAAAGTAGTCGAATAGTGCAAATGCTTATATTTTTGTTGGATAATAAAGTAGTAAATGCTAAAATAAAATAGTGAAGAAGTGATGTAGATGCTTATATTTTGCAAATGCTTGTTTTCTCTACACTTCTATCACTCTCTCATAGAAACCCCAGTGAAGTACCCTGATAATAGTTATAATGTTATGCTATCATTAATACGAAGTGGAATGAAATGTGAGTCTTTCAATGTTTGAAGGAAAATCGTTACGGAGTGATTATCAAAATAGTTCACTATTTTAATCCTCTTAAATCCAAAACGATGGGATTAAGGATGAAGGCAAGCTAATCGTTTCTCCTGGGTGGAATTGCAAGGACGGTTATGAAATATTACCCATCAATAGGTCTTTGAAGTAAAAACAAACACTAGCCTCCCAACGTATAATTTTAGTTTATATTTGAAAAATGGGTCACTTTTATTATATTCCTAAAGGTACATATAGTGACTGAGATAGATAGGTTATCTAAATCAATTTGTCTTAATTTTTATTACTATATTTTAAAATAATTTTTTTGTATTGTTTTATATATATTTTTATTAAATTAAAATTATGGAAAATAAAAAATTGATTTTCAAAATTTTGACATAATATTATTAAAAAAATATGGAGTTGACATGTGAAATTTAAAAAAATATTATTGAGAAAAAATAATTCAATGTGGGTCACAAATAAAATATTTCTACGTCCACACCCCTCTCTCTCTTATATATATATATAAGAATTATATTGTGCCAAAAGACACTTTCTATATGTGAGTATGAAGGAGATGTGTAATTACTTTGATGTCTCTTGAACTCCCTACAATGGTTTGTTTCATTTCCTCAACCAAGTAACCCTAAATAGATTATGTTTTCAACATTCCCCCCTTTAATTCGAAGGGGTGTGTTAGCACTCTGTAATTTCCTAGGCTGAAGAAAAAATGGGCAGAGGTAACTACAAAACCACTTTGGAGTCAAGGATCTGGCCCTCCTAGACTCAGAGAGGGATCTCTCTGTATGATTTAGCTTTGTTTGGATTGTGATATTAGGCTAGTTATGAGAGTATAGGTTTTTTTTTTTGAATTTTTTGTTGGAACAAAGAAAATAGACCATTGGGTAATGGAGTCACAAGCTGGAGTTTAATCAAAGAAAGGTTATACAGACAACCCTATAGGGCAAGGTAGGCACTCTTGTTGGATTCTTTGAGGCTGATTTTGGATTTGGAGAAGAAGATGAGAGGACCGGGTAATAACAGGGAAATCAATAATCCTGGAATTAACCATTGAGTATGACGCCAACCTGCCCTCGACGGCACGGTCGCTCCACCAGGACCTCCTCTTTACACTGGGCCGAAGAGTCCAAGCTCTTCCAACTCCCTCGGGAGTTCTTTACCCACAGTCTTCTCGGAAATCTCCCCTTCGCGTATCGGGAGATCGGGTCTCGCGATATCGCGAGGTTCGTGACCCTGCTCTCAGTCACTCAACCACCGAACCCCGAATGCCGACGGTCAACGGTTAAATCTCTAGGTATCGCCACTCTCGATGCCGAGCTCTTAGGTTCTGAACCCCCGAGTACCGAGGTGCCGATCCCCGATATGGGCCCACCTGTCCTCCACTTACTCCCTGGGGTCCCACACTGCCACGTGAATTTCGGGATTTCGCGGGTCGCGGATCCACGATGCCAAGTCCCTTGCTGTTGGAAACCC
>JZKD02S1514133.1:0-10598 GCA_000966675.3 Picea glauca
CCCTACACCCAAAATGATCCCATCTCCTTAGAAACCCTTAGGTTAGAAAGAGGTAGTAATTTAGGATGAATACTTCCTTCTCATGAGGGTCTAGTGAGGAGCTCAAAGACCATCATGAGTGAAAACTTCAAGAAATAAGGTGCTAAAATATCCTATTGAGAATTAGAGGTAAATACTTTCAATAAAGCTTTAAAAGGTTGTCATAAATGAATAATTTGTGCCTCAAGAATTGTCCTAATTAACCTTTATCTAATGAAAAGTAATATTTTCAAATCAAATCCCTACAAAGCAACCTCTTTTTCAAATCAAATCCCTACAAGGAATTTTGTAAGAGAGTTTATATGCCACATGGATTTTCTTAAAGTTTTGGAAAAAGTGTAGCACTTGCAATATATAAATATGTAAAATGACAAGGCTATAGACGCCTTTGTGTAATATGCCCAAATATGTCCCTTGGCCATCAGGGCACTGCATATGAAATTATTCCATCTAATAACCAATCGTTATGCTTAATTAAAATTCTAACAACAATATAATAGAATTTATATGTGACAAAAATAGCATTGGATATTTCAAATTCATTCATCAACATATTGAAACTAGAAATCATTCAATAGTTAGACAAGCATGAACACTTATTTGTAATGAGTGCAATTCCATCAAACCGATTCTTGAGGATTAATTGATTCCTCAATTGTAATAATCAACTAAAAATTACACCTCCAATCCAGAACATGACATTATCGGGGTGAAGGAAACTTTTACAAGACTCAAATATCACTTAGCCTAACCCATTTTTTGTTATGACATAGCCAATCTATTCATTACTAAACACACTAGGCCCTTATCCATCAATCAATGAACCATGGCACACTCTTCTCTTTTAAAATATAAGGAATATATTCCCTTTCTTTGCTCCATATTCCCTTGGGGATCTTCTTCTTTTCAATTATAGGGAGATGGGGTCCAACACTACTAGCTTCCTTTTGGGAATAACCTAGAGTAGAAAACACTTAACCAAAACAATCAATGGGAAACAATAACTAAGTTGCAAGTTTGTGGTATTTTATTTAGCTATTGTGGACATTTCATCCATGGTTTTACCCTCAAAACCAACCCATTTCCTTTTTGAATTCTCAACAAGTCCCTAGCCTTCAAAATATCTTACCAACAATAATTTTGGTGTGATTCTCTCCCCATTTTCAAGAAAAAACAACCATGGTTTTCCACAAGTTCCTCATGATCAAGGGGAGGGATAAAATTCAAATGGGAGAATGGAGAATGCTATGGGAGAGGAATGCTCCCAATTCAAATGGAGGAGTTTTATAATGATCCATGAATGAGGGACAATAATGGTTTCCCCCCAATATTTTTCATGAAACAAGTGTGCCTTCCCAAGAAGCATGGGAAACATCCAAAGGACCATCCAAAGTCAAAGATTAATGGAAAATGTTTGTAAGGAAGCATGGGCAAGGAAGGTTGTACTTTAAAGGACAAGTGTTGAATTGTATCACCCATGCAACCTGTTTCCTCTTCCTCTCTTGTGGTATCACAGTCCCCTTGTTTCTACCTTAATCAACCTTTTTGGTGGACATTATACTTATTACTATGAATTTTATTTATATACATTTTTTTTTATAACACAAGTACACTATGGAAAACATAACAACCACACCGGTGCATTGAGGAATTATAACAATAAAGGTGGTTGAATCCCAAAGGAACACACTTAAATTACCAAGTAGGGTAGCATAATCTTGTGAGATTTTATGCATTGTAGATGCAACCATAAAGGATTTAAATGTTGTTGAAATGTGCTTTCTCTCAATATATGAATGTCGTGGAATATTAATACAACTACAATGACTAACTAAATCTACCAAGAGTGTATGTGTTCTAGAGCATAAGTAGTCCATGGCATGGAACACCATCTCAACTCTTTAGGTTTAATTCTATGGAATACCTTCACATCTCAAGGAATGAATGTAATTGTTGAAAGTAAAGAGCCATTGCACAATAATGAGATGCTAGAGGAAATAAAGTTAATCTAATGATGTTCGAAAACACATGTATTCCAACATGGGATAAACACCTTCAATAACCACTCACACAACTAGATCAAAGATCAACACACCGACGTTTTTACGTGGAAAAACCACTACGAGGAAACATCCATGGCCCTAACCAACGTGGCCACTTGGAGCAATTTATTAATGCAAAAGAAAAATATTACATAGAGATTTACAAGAGAGTTTCTCACAATCGATCATCGACAAATGAACCTATGTGCTCTTTAAATAGAGACCATGGACCAATCGGGTGTTAAGCCACATATCAATGTAACTATTAAGATCAAGGAGAATATGAATCGTCAGATCACTCTATGTCGAGAACATATCGTGATCGTCAGATTACCTAACTACAATTGCATACTAAAGAAACACATTTTTACCTAACGACACACCAGACGAATTTGATCTTAACTAACTCGTAAGTGTCTAAATATCCTAACATCGCCCCTTAAGAACAACTTGGAATAGGATTGAAGTATTTACAAAGGCGACACAATAGGAGAAGAAAGGAGGCATTAGAGCCTATCCCCCCTTAATGACAACTTCCTAAACTCCTAACATAGATCGAAGTTTAGAAAACTTCTCTTTTGTAAGAGAATTTGTGAAAATGTCTACAACTTGATCTTCTGTAGGGAAAAATAACACTTCAATAACTAGATCATGAATGAGATTTTTGATGAAGTGCATATGAAACTCAATGTGTTTTTTGTGCTGATGTTGAACTAGATCTTTGGCGAGCTTGATGGAACTCTGATTGTCGCACCAAAGGGCGATCAAATGTTACCACTAGAATCCAAACTCTGAAAGGATCTATCAAAGCCACAAGGATTCCTGACTTGCATTAATTGTTGCTCGGTACTTTCCTTCTATTTAAGAAATAGAAATAGTCTATTGTTTCTTACAAGCCCAAGTAACAGGTCTTAAACCAAGGCTGAAAACATAACCTGTAGTAGAATTTTGATCATCATGGTCATCATCCCAACCTAAATCAGTGAAACCAACCAATAAAGGAGCCCCCCCATAGCTATAATGTATCTTGAATTGAACTGTACCTCAGACATACCGAAGTGTCATTTTAGTTTCTTTCCAATGGATTTCATGGGGTGTTTGCATATACCCAACAATAAGACCAACAAAAAAGGAAATACCAGGATGGGTATGAGTCAAATATAAGAGGCTACCAACTAATTGACAGTACAAAGTGGCATCAACTTTAGGAGAAGTATAGGTGGCAACAAGTTTGACTCTAGACTGGAAAGGAGAAGGGGCTCACTTAGAATCTTCCTTGTGAAAGTGACGAACAAGGTCACAAGCATACTTACACTAGGAAGGAAAAAATCCTTCCTTGGTTTGAAAATTTTGGAGGCTGAGGAAATAGTGCAAATAGCCTAAGTCGGTCATTTCAAATTTCTTCTTAAGGTTGGTTTTAACATGGTTTAAAAATTTTTAGTCACTACCAGTGAGGATAAGGTCATCAACATAAACAACAAGAATTATGATACATCTTCATAGTTTCTTGGTATAGACATTAAGGTTAGAATGACATCTAGAAAATTTGGTATCAAGAAGAAAGTTGTCCATTTTGGCATACCAAGCTCGAGGACCTTGTTTAACACCATAAAGAGATTTCTTTAGGAGACAAATAAGGATGGAGTCATTCTGGACATATCCAAGAGGTTGTTCCATGTAGATTTATTCTTACAAATCCGCATGCAAGAAGGCAGATTTAACATCCATCTAATGGACCTCGCATTTATGTGAGTCTGCAAGGGCTAGAACAAGGCGGATGGAATTCATTTGGCTACAGGGAAAAGGTTTCATTATAGTCAATGCCTTCAACTTGGAAGAATCCTTTGGCAACTAACCGAGCCTTGTGTCTTTCAACACTTCGATATGATGCATACTTAGTTCTATAGACCCATTTACATTTGACATTTTTTCTTCCTCTCAGAAGAGGTACAAGATCCCAAGTATTATTTTCCATTAAATAAAAATACTCTTCATTCGTTGTTGTATCCCAATCTGGATGACTTGAATCTTTTGAAAATGTCTTTGGATCATGAGTCTCCAAAACTTAATCCAAAAGAGAAGAGGCTCATTGGAACTATGAATGTGTCTAACAATGGTCTAAAGGATCACCGACAAGATCACCAGTTGCTTCTCATGTTGAACAGACCCATATAGGAAGCAGCGGTGTTGGCTTAGATTCATGTTCAATGGAGTCATCTAGAGGAATGTGAGCAGTCGAAGGTGGATTTTCATCCTCATTGTCATTGTTTGAAGAAGAAGAAACCATAATAGGAATATAGAAAAGCACAAACGTCGAAGATGGCTCGCAAGCTAAAGAAGGCTCAAACGCCAAATTAGGCTTGCAAGCCAAGAGATTTTCATCAAATTTTACATCTCTTCAAATAATAATTTCATTTGAATGATGTTGAAGAAGTTTGTAACCTTCGACATCTTCAGAATAACCAAAAAAAATACACTTTTCACTTTTAGGTGGTAAAGCTTTCATTTTCTCATCAAGCATGTGAGCCCATGCTACACTGCCAAATACACGAAAATCACTTACATATGGCTTAATGTTATTACATGCTTCTTTTGATGTTACATTTTTAAGAGCCTTTGTGGGAGTGTGATTTACTATGTAATTTGCATAGTTAATGGGTTTCGCCCAATAATTTAGATTTAATTCCTTATTGGATCATAGAATTAGCCATTTATTTAAATGTGTGGTTCTTTATCTCAACAACACCATTTTGTTGTGGTGTATATGGAATAGTGTGTTTTATTTGGATGCCCTATGCAATGCAGTAACATTTAAAATTGGTGTTCACATATTCACCTCCATTATATGTTATTAAACTTTGAAGTTGATGTCTAGATTTCTTTTCTCCAAGGGCCTTGTAGGCCAAAACCTTGTCAAAAACGTTGCTCTTAAGTTTTAAGAAGTAAACCCAAGTGCATATGGAAAAGTCGTCAATGAAAGTTAATAAATACTTGCACCTAGAAAAAGAAGGAGAAGAAAGTGGACCATACAAGTCACTATGAACAAGTTTCAAAGGGGTCAAGGTGTGCCAGAAGGCACATTTGTCAAAACTATCTCGATGATGTTTGTTGAGAACAAAACCGACAAAAAAATCATCTTTGCAGGAAACAATAGGAAGACCAAACACCATTTGTTGATTACATAGTTGTTGTAATGAGCGATAGTTTAGATGACCAAACCGTTCATGCCAAAGTTTGCTCAAGTCATTGCTATGAGCAACAAAAACTAATGAAAAATATGACGATCCAAAGTTGTCAAACTTGTACAACCTGGTAATATCATCAACAATTCCAATTGCAAGAACATGCTTAGAATCTTTTAAATCCTTAATTACAACTTGGTGAGGTGAAAAATCTACAGTTTTACCTCCACCTAAATGAGTGATTTGATATATTTATAGAGGGTTTCGGGAAAGACTTGGAACACATAATACATCATTGAAATGACCATTATCTACTTGAACTGCTCCAGACCCTACAACACTATGAGATATATCATCACCAACAAATATTGTATTGGTGTTACATTCATTTAGAGCAGAAAATCTGATTTTATCCTTAACCATATGATAAGATGCTCCAGAATCAATAAACCACTCACCAAAAGGGGAAGTAGAACTTGCATTAAAGGAGAAACCAGAAGCAGAAAGTGCATGTCCATGAGAAGAATATTTAGAAGAAGAAGAATCAATATTGATGTTGTTCTTCTTCATCGTTTCTTCCAAAGCTTCCATCTTCTTAAGACATTTGGACTCCACATGACCATCTTTCTCACAAAAGTTGCAATGTTTTTCAGTCTTTTTATTTTTAGATTTTGCTCCTTTGTCACCATTAGGAGAAGAAGTTGGATGAGAGGGTTTGGGACCCTTATTTTTATTATTGTTGTGGCGAGGATGCTTCTTATTGGGATTCTTGGATTTATCTTTTTGTTGTGCCGCTAAGGCTTTGTTGGATGTACCAGCAGTGTTGATCAATCCAAGTTGTAGAAGCTTATATTTATCTTGAATTAGCGAATCACAAAAGGACTCAAGTGAGGGTTCTTTACAAACACTCCCTAGAGCTTCTCTAGTGGCATAAAAGGTAGATACAAAAACAGAACATGCACTACCAAGCTTAGAAAGAATAACATATATGCATCAATATTCCTTGAGATCTAGTTGGCACTCAATACAAAAAAGTCTAAGTGTTTTGAACTTAGATAAGTAATCTTCATTGCAAGGAAAATCATATGGACTTAAAGTCATTAATTGATTTACCAACTGGTGAGATTGAATAATATTGTGTTTACCAAACACAGCTTCAATATTTTCCCAAGCTTTACTGGGGGCATTAATTTCTTTAAGATGAAACCTTAAATCAAGAGAGATAGACATTTTGATTCTTCATTCCTATTAATCAATTTGTCATACTTTTCATCATCATTAGGTTCTTGTTCCTTTCCCAAGGTAATTCGGTACAATCCTTTACTTCCTAATAAATCCTCCATATGAGATTTCCATTGGAAGTAGTTGGTACTACTTAATAAAACAACTTTTAACCAAGTGAGATATTGTAAAATATATTATATTGTTTAGGAGGACTGGGGATGTTGTTGTTGTTGAAGATGGCATTGGAGAGTGTGCTCATAAAAAACTCTTTTCACACAAGAAATACATTTTTCTTCTCAACAACAACAAGGGTTAGATCTCGGTTAGCTTGCCCGGAAAATACAAATTTCCCTTTGTTTTTTATTTGCCAAGATTGCACAGAACGCATGAAAAAGAGCATATGCAGACATGAAAACCCTTTCTATTATGTTTTTTATTTGTCGAGATCACACAAAGTTCAGGGAAAAGAGAATACATAAATCGAAAAGAGTAGCAACCTAGAAATAAAAAACAAAAAAATGAAATATTATCTTTGCAAAAATTTAAATGGGCGTATTTGGGCTTTATACCTCTATATCTTACTGAAATGGTTGTATCTTGGGAAAAGATAAACCTTTTCAAGTGAAACGAGAGGCCTTAAGAGTGCACTCATCACAGAGTGATCTACATAGAGAGGCCTAATGCTTTTATTTACCCTTACTCATTTCATTCTCTTATATTGTTATGTTAGTCTAATACTTTTAGCTCTCTCCTTCTAACATCTAAAAAAAAATCAAATTAAAACGCTAGCTTTAGTCATAAGACTATCACATGTTATCTTTAGTTCAAAATTTTCTTTCAAATAAGCTTAGACTAAGATCTATACTAGTCAAACATCATATACAATTCCCATCAAAATTTCCAATAAAGTATAGTCATATTTATACAGAGAGTTCACTCAATCTTTCATAAGGAATTCATTTTGCCTTTCCATGAAGAAACATCCATCATAGAACTCAATGGTTAGCAAAGGAAAATTAGAACCAAGGAACATGAGCATATCCAAAATAGTGCGGAGGATTCTCTCAATGATCTTCCAAATCCATTTTGATAGCTTGTCTTCTTCATTATGCCTATCCTTGTAAACATACATGAAAGAGATGTGAGAAAAGACTAATTTGAGTAGCAGAATATCATGAAAAAGAGGTTGCAAAGTGAAGTTGCACAAATTGAATTCTCAATTTATCTATTTAATCACAAGTAGAGAGTCTCCATAAAATTGAATTTGAGAACTGTCGTGTTCCTAACTAAAGTTAAAACCAGTTTTAAAATCATTAATTCATAAAAATTAGAAGTTATTTATGTTAATACCCAATCCAACCTTCAATTTAATACTTTTATTCACCTCATTCTACTCACTCTATATATTTTCATAAACTCTAAATATAGAGATTTCTATGATAGTCTAATACTTCTATCTATCTCCCTCTATCTAAAAATTCCTAAAATAATTTAGAACTTCTATTTATCTTACTATTACTCTAATCTTTAAAATAGAGATTAAATACTCTTAAAAAAATATATACATCATTGTAGTGATTCGTAAGCAATCTAATGCGCTTCTATACTTATGCATAAAAATGGTTTGTGCTTTTCAAATGCAAATATTATTACCTATAGAGATGAGGTTAATATCTACATTTCAAGTACCTCAATCATTAACTTATTGATAAAAATGGTTTGATAATCGAATGTACAATCCTTTGAAAAGATATTTTATAAAATCCTTGATCTCATAATGAGACCTAGAGGTCAATCTCCTATTATTTAGTGCTCACAATTGCAAATGTCAAAGTTCAACTATGTTAAATTTTATTAACAAATATAATAAAAATGTCAAAGTTCAACCATGTTAAATTTTATTAACAAATATAATAAAAATGTTAAAGTTCAACTATCATAAATTTTATTAATGAAAATAGTAAATTAAAAATATATATAACAACCTTACCCTTACCATCAAATCAAGGATGGATAAACCCTAGTCTCTCTCTTCTTCTCTCCCTTGAATTTCTCTTTCTTTTATTTTTCTTTCTCTCTCTTTTCTTTGCCAAAATTCCAATAGTTCATGAAACTGTTACATCACAAAAGCACACTGTTACACCACAAAAATACCTTAGTTTTCATCATGTAGATAATACGTTTTTACTAGTGAAATATATATATGGATAGTTGGAGGAAAGGCTTAAAATGATCACCTGTCTGGGTGGATTGTCTTCACCAAACTCATCCAGACGTCGTTCAGTCCCAGAAACACCAACGTGTGTCAACGCTTCTAACTCCCTGAAATAATCTCTCCTCACGTTCCAACGGTCAATACAGCCCCACCGGGGATCCACGCAGCCATTAATGGAATTTACACGCAGAAATTTCATGGCCACTTCAT
Organism: Picea glauca; assembly: GCA_000966675.3. Lineage (NCBI taxonomy): Eukaryota > Viridiplantae > Streptophyta > Pinopsida > Pinales > Pinaceae > Picea > Picea glauca. The sequence continues at coordinate 8,913 of JZKD02S1514133.1, forward strand.
CACTGGAGAATACCTCTTCTCCGAACTGGGAAACCCCATTTACATGAACAAGAGTGGACTCAATTAATCGTTGCTCAGAATTAGAGTCTCCGAACTGCACACTAAAGACTTCCGTATGTTTCTGCTCTCCAGTATTCTCAGGGTATGAAGTCCTCCTCACAGGATTTAGTATCTCAACTTCATGAGAAGTTTTATCAACAAAATTTGGATGCAAAGCATTCTCGTATTCGTTAGGTTTGCAGGCCGTTCCAATCCTGTATTTAGGCTCAAAATTTGCAGGCCCCACCTCGTTTATATCTTCAATGGAACCACGTCCCTCCGAGTGTTCCCACTCAACTGTTGAAGCCTCCTCTTCAAATGGTATTTCTTCCTCAAGTCCTGAATCATGATGAGTACTGTTGCTGCTGGACTTTTCTTCGTTCTGTAGTTGGCCATTGAAGCCTGAGATTTTAGAAAAAAAATGAAGGAGAACCCAAGCAATGAAGCCCAACAATGGCTTCATATATGTGGGTGCCAAGGTTTCTAGTTGTAAGAGGAAAGCAAAACTGAGCACAGAGGAAGCCAGAAGAATTGCAAAAAAAACTCCAAATGTACACAAACACAATGCGAAAAACCCTATAAATGGTAAAGATAAACTGAAAATCAGTACAGCTATAGTTGTCATCTGAGTCCATCGAATAACGTACTGTAAATCCATCCCATATACAAAAAAACCTCTTAAATACATTCCATTCCATCCGAGGAAATTTTCATTAATACAGTCCTCCCCATAGAGATATTAATCGAAGTGATCTCCCTAAACAAATTTCTTCAAAATAATTGAAGTGATACTCATAAACCCTACCTGAAAGCAAGTAAATTCAAAGCCCAATCTACTGAGTAAGGCCTGAAACTGATAAAGTATGATCTGAATTTATAGTGTATGGAATATGTGTTCGGGTGATCCTTATCGGAATATTGGAGGTTGAATAATAAGTACGTGTCGATGGGAGTGACGCCATGGAAAGATTGAAGGTTCAATAATGGGTACGTGTTGATGGGAGTGACGCCAACGCTATGTCTCGAGCCTCTGACGACTGGCGTTACTTGCTATTATAAGTCCCTAGGTCCCTGCCATGCAAGGAATATAGCAATTCTTAATATTCTGTGTTTTGTAATTACATGTTATTATCCACATTTGCAGAGCCACTCTAAGAATATTGTTCTTTGGAAAGTTGTAATTACATGTTATGATCCACATTTGCAGAACCACTCTAAGAATATTGTTCTTTGGAAAGTCTAGTACAAACAATTTTCCATGTGGAGAGACCTGATTTTCCATCTGGAGAGACATGTATAGCATAAGGTTCAATTCCACGCTTGCTCTCATCAAAAATTGTTTCCATTGTGGATTCACTGTCAAACTGCAAAACAACCCTGCTACTTGAATATGGTGTTCTATTGATCTCTAAAATTCGCCATCCATTATTGTAAGAACTTTGTTCTCTCTGCATTATGCTGAATGCATTCAGCATGATAGTAAAATATTGATTTTCTATTTGTTCTAAATTTGTGATTGTAAAATATTGGTTATCTAACCCTTGAGAAAATGTTGTTTTTAGGTATCCATACAAAATGGGTAGACAAAGCAAATGGAAGATTATGATGGGCCTTGATGTCCAAGACCCAAAAGAAAAGTGGACCTTT
>JZKD02S1514144.1:0-10598 GCA_000966675.3 Picea glauca
TCATTTGGAGGAATTTCTTCTGCTCTGATAGGCCTTAACTCCTCACCGAAAATCCATCCTTCTTCTATATTTCCTTGCGTTGACTGCAAGGGGGTGATAGAAGTGATGGGTTCCCCAATTTTCTTCGCAACCTTTCCTGGTGTGACGGCTGAGTCCTGCTTCTTCGGAGGATCAGAGGTCTTCATCTCAGCTTCTGGATTCTGGGTTTCTGGCGGGTCTGTGTTTTTTACTTCCACCTCTGAACTATGTTCCTTGGGTGGGTCCGTAGTCTCTTCTTCTTCTTTGGGATTCTTTATTCACCCAGTTGAAAATTTCATAGATAAATTTTCCCGCTTTATTCTCCCATAGTTTGTCATGGTACTCATGTATAGGTTTTTCTAGGGCTGGATTCCAAGCCCAGTTCATCAAAGAGAATGGTGTCATGGAACATATTGTGTCCATGATATACGCAGACATGAAAAAAGAGGATGGTATCCCACTTGCCTTCTGCTCCTGATACTCTGTGATCTGGTTGAACAAATTGTCCGAGAGTATCTTTTCCCAATTAAATGAGAAACCTTTTGCTACCCGAAATATGAGAGGTACCCACGCAATGTAAAAATGTGATTTATCCTCATTTCCAAATAGTCGGCATGTCATCATTACCACATACATATATTGTGGCTCCAACGAAGCGATTGAATAAATGCCCTGGTCATTTGCTTTGAATTTCGCGGAGCACGAAACCCAATCTTTTATCAAACCGGGCATGGTTTTGTCATATTGAGTGCATTCCTTCTCCTTGACTCCCTCCAGGAATTCAACATCATATGTGTATTCAGATGTTGTTGGGAGCTTATACATGGTTTGGATATGCTCTGGTCTGAAAGTCCCGACCGTGGTCCGTTGGTCATTTATGATAGTTCTGGTGGGTAGGTCTATGTGATCCAACGCCCATCAGATCATGTCATAATATGGGAGTAGTCGTGGTCTGGTTGCAACCCAATGCATTCCCGATTGGAAAAATATCTTGTATTTAGTGTTCAGGTCATCCTTTTTGTTATCATTGTCGTCAGAGTCTAAATAATTCACCAACTCAGATTGCAGAATATCTGAAACAAACGACCAGCTAGGGACTGAGCTACCACTCCGGGGCGAAGTGTCGGAGACATTATCCGGGCCTTGCCCTGCAACCTCGATATTTGCCTTCGCTGCTTTCCTTGGAGCCATGGATGAAACTTGTGTTTTCTCTCTTCTGCGATAGACCTATGTATACATGCAGAAATTAGTTCACTCGAAGAAAGGTGAGCTCTGTGCGCTTATGAAAAATGTTTAAAATAAAATGAAACTCCTGTATATATTTGAAAATCCTGTACTCTTCGACATAGGTCTGTCAAATCGTAATTAGAAACAAATTTATTGCATAAAATCCGATCTTATTATTTATAGATTCACTCTAATCTTCCATTAATGTCATTAATGTTTAGTGGTCTGACGATCAGTCGGAGAATGGAGAGTAAAAAGTTACCTCGGGAAATGTGCAACCTCGATGCACGGGACATATTTTGCATTATTTTAAATTTTCAAATCTTAGCAACGCAAATAATTTTCTCGTTGTTCGCTACATCGTGAATTTCCTTTTTATGTTTTGACTGTTCAACTCGCGAGACTGCGAGTGCCGATTTTAGATTAATTAATAGTAATCGTGATTTGGAGCATCATTAATTATATAATTAATTTATTCTCCATATCGCGACTCGGAACTTCGAAGACAAACTTTTGGGGGAATGGTATGCCGAGTCGCGAAACCACGATGTGGCTATAATTAAGGCTCAAATTATGCGAAGAAAATCTTAGATTAGGCTACTAATTAATCTTGCTATAATCATGTCGCAACCTCGTGAGTCGGGGTTTTGGATGCCTTAACTTTATGAAAGAAAGTGTCGAGTGACGAAGCGCCGAGAACAAATTTTAACCATGGTTAGTATTTTACCAGGGTTAGCCCAAAAGTACCTCGTGTCCTCGGCTCTCGGGGCTGTAAAACAAAAAACTTGGTTTTGATGAACGTCGAGGCGTGAAACCCCGACGACGTCTAATCATCGGTTAAAAGTTTTACCCTAGTTAATGTCTTGGGAGGAAATTGATAACGACTTCTCCGTTTCGTGACTTGGGACGTGTGAACTCAAGGTTTAAAGTATCTGACCTGCGAGACCCTGAGATAAAACAAAAGAGCGAACATACTTGCGAAAATGGATCTGTTTTGAAAGTGGAAAAGCATTATCGTCCAGGCGACAAGATTTCAGAGTTTTAAGATCTTGGAAGGAAAAAGGAAATCAACATTAGATTTCAAGTATCAAAAATTGAAGATTGTGCAAGGTAAAATCAAGGGCGGCTCCAACAGTTGGGATTTGTGGTTCTCAGTGTGATCACTCTCTTCTCTCTCATCTTGCATTTCTGGAACATTTAGAGACCTTTCGTAGTCTTTGCGAGTCAGATATGGTTGACTACAGTCATCACCGAAGTTTGCGACTTCATCATTTGAATCGTCGAAATCTTGAAAATCGTTAGCTCCTATAAAATTTTCATTCTTCAAGGGAGCTTGTATTTTTTTATCTTCCTTTTTTATTGGTCTTTGTTGATTGGGAGGGTTTTGATTTTTCCTAAAATCCTTCTTGGGGTAAGAGTTAGACTTGGCTTGTTCGAGTTCCATCCGGGTTATTTTATTTGACAACTCTTTAATCACTCTAGCCATATCATCTACCCTATCATCTGAGGATCTATTTGACCCTGAAGGGCCAACTAGTTCTCTAAAACGCTTTGGCTCTTTGTTTCCAGTCTCTACTCTAGCCTTAAGTTTACCCGAAGCTATCATGTTAGATTCTATCTCTACCGCATCGTCTTGCATGCGGTTTAAGGTGGCTCCCCTTCGCTCTCGCAAAAGTAATGCGAAATCCGGCTCGAAATCTCCGGTGAAAGTCACCTTGGCCGTGGGTGGAGATGGTTTGAATTCAGTTGGGATTTTGTTGTACAGTTTATTGAATCTCTGGATGAATTCTACAACTGATTCTGAGTTCTTTTTCTTCAAGGACGCGAATTCGGTTAGATAATACAGGTGGTCTTTTCGCTCGCCCCATTGTCTGAGGAAAGCATCTTCCAGAACATGATATGACAGGATAGAAGCTGCGGGTAGGCCCCAAAACCAAGTTCGGACTTGACCCTCAAAAGTTTGGACAAGGAGTCTTGAATATACATTCTCGTGCTCAGCACCGTAGCGATCTGCGAATTGGTCAAAAAGATTAATATGTTCAGCAGCGGTCAGCTCTCCCTCCCCATTGAACTTCGATAGGTTCTTTATATAGTTTTCTGGGAGATTGTGTAAGGGGACGTGGGACACTAAAGGAGCGTATCAGGCTGCCACTTTCGCAAAAAATCCGGGAGGGGGGGGAGGCGCTTGACCTCCACCTCCTCCTTGAGGCCCTTCACCTCCACCTCCTCCTCGGGGGACTCCTCCTCCACCTCCTCCAAAACCTCCCCCTCCTCCTATAAACCCTCCACCTCCTCCTTTGACGGCTGTCATCTTTGTTCGTGGAGAGTTATAAATGGGGTTTTCAAAAAATAAAAGGGGTTTTATATTTTCTTCGCTAAGGGGAGACTCTAATGAGGAAGGATAAGGAACGCGAGGAGTTGGTTCCTCGGACTTGCAAGAAACGGAATCGAGAAAACCAACGGGTGTGAGAAATGAGTGTGTAACACACTCTTCAGGATTTGGAGAAGTCGGGAAATTTAACTGAAGATAAGATGGTGTTTTGAAAGACGACGAACTTTCAAAAGGGCCCTTTCACCTTTGTATCTAGGGGACTGTTGGATGAATCTCACTTCCGATTTCGGTATAGGGCATTGAATGTTTAGCGTCAAAGTAAGGATTGAATGAGGTCGGGGGTTGGGAAGGACTCTTGACCTTTGGTGATGGGATTTCAAGTTGGTAAACTGCAGCGGTTGGCTTAAAAGAGCCTCTCACCTTTAGAATTTTTTTGGGATTGGAAACTGGCGTAATCTGCTCACCAGCTGGGTTCTATCTGGTATTCCTTCGACTGAATGCCAGTTTTTCTCTTCGTGGAGTCGCCAAGTAAAATATAGAAATCCTTAAAAGGTGTGTACTCTTTGGTCACTATCAAAAGGTAACACTTTCGACGAAAATCGAATGTCGTTTTCCCAGGGAAAAGATTTCGTAACTTCGTTCCCCGGCAATGGCGCCAGAAAGATGTTGTTCCTGAGTCTATACTAAGGCTCAAAAGTACAGTGTCAAAGCATCCGAAAGTGGTTAGGATAAGGAGAAGGGAAAAAATCAACATTTGGAGAAGAGTCTAATGGAGATTTCTTCGTTGAAGTTGTCTAGCTTCGAACTGCTCCTGAATAGTTATGTCACGTTCAATGGTTGCCCATGATTGTTCAAGCTCAGCCCAGTTAGTGGTTTTTTTAAGGATAGTGTTGAAGAGGTTCAAGGAAATATGCATTTGGTTCAATAATCTGGGTTCAACGTTAGGTTGAGTTGGTGTAGGAACTGTCATGGGGGAACAGTACTGGTAAGAGAACTATTAAGAAAGATTGAGTGTTGTCTCAGTTAAGTTTTATAAAAGAGAATTCACGGTTGTAGTATTAACGATGTATGCAAATCTAAGGCTCGTTCTCGTAACTGTATTATATCTTAATCAAAGGGGTGAGATAGGAGAAAAACATTAAGCCGTTTACAGTGTCAGGTTCCTATCAAGGGAAAATCTTACGAAGTAAACGGAAGGAGAAAATAGTTAAGAAAATAACCGATGTAACAAAAATTGCATGTAGAATTCCGAAACTGCAAATTGGTCTTACACAACTGATAGATGGTGCAGAGGAAAGGTAATAAACAATTACAGAAAACCCAAATTTATTCATTATAGTAGTGGTAGTACTAAATTATAACAAAGCACATCAATTACGAATATGAATTGAAAATGAAAAATGAGGAACAAGAAAGCAAACTTGTAATACAGAAGTGACGGAATTGAGAATCTCAGATCTGCTTGTATTAAATATCAATGCAAAAACTCTATTACAAAATCTTAAAAAGGGTCCAGCTCCGTTCATTTCTTTCTGGGGTATATTTATAAAATTTCTGCAAAACAGGCAGAATCTCAATAGTCGCAAAGATTTCAGTTATGACAGAGGAGAGAGAAATCGCTCCATCTTCCCTAATATTGTCTTCACTTGTTGCCAGGTGCTCGTCTTCGTGCAGACTCGGTGCAGGCGATGCATCTTTCCACGAGTTGGGATACAAGCTGTGAACGTTCCGCTTGACATCTAGCCTCGACGAAGTAACATTCTCAGGCTAACTGCTACAACTTGTTCCCCATTTGTGCATTGATGATATTAAGGGCACTTAGTTGTGCACTAGGCTGGATCAGGTGCCTGTCAACTCGGGCCATGTCCACGCTATCTATCTGAGAGATATCGGCCGAATATCTCTCATCCTTCTCTTTTAGATCAAGAGAGATCTGTTCTACATTTATTTGCATTAAAGCTTCTGCATCGCCTCCACTGTCCATACCCAAAAGCTCACCATCTATAGAATTGAAGGCTTCTTCTAACGAATTGGTCACCTTTTGAGCCTGTTCCTTGCCCAGGGAAATGTTATGCTCCCAATCCTTCAACATAATGTTACCTCTCGTTTGTTCTAGGAGAGCGAATCCGAGAGAACCTACCGAACATCTGTTGTTCGTGGCTATCACCGCCTCTTGGAAGGCGACCCGAGCCGCTTCTGCATCCCTTTCTCTGACAGTCGGGTTCTCAGCAACCTGATGCATCAACAGGAAATCCTCTTGAATCACTCCCACTTTGGCTAGAAAACTTTGTTGTGCAGAAGAGATCCTGCTCCAAATCTGGGTCGCTCGGGATTTAAACCCCTCGACATCGATCACCCTGCTTTCAGCGGTCTCTACCTGAGCCTGCAGCTCTGCAATCATAGTCCTTTGTTGACCCGCCTGTATCCGACCGTCTCGGATCACTAGATGTGCTTGCTCCAGCTTGGCTTTGAGCACTTCTATTTCCTTTTTATCATCTAGTCGGGCCAACTCTATCTCCCCACTCACCTGACCTTTAGCGTTTTCCGTAGCCGAAGCTACTCTGGCTTCGAGAGTCTTGATCAGGCGATTCTTTCTTTTGAGCTAGTTTTTTAACACTCCGACCGAAAATTGATTTGTCGATGCATACGCTCCTAGCGTTCCTGCGATATACATGGCGAATTGCTCATTCTTTTTGTTCTTTCCATCGTTCATAACCTTGAAATTTTTAGCAGTCGATCCTTCCTCCTGGTAGAACTCCCTTTTCACCACCGCTTTTCTCTTTTTGTCAAAGAAGAACTTGTTTGGAGGAATTTCTTCTGCTCTGATAGGCCTCAGTTCCTCGTTTAAAATCCATCCTTCTTCTATATTTCCTTGCATTGACTGCAAGGGGGTGATAGAAGTGATGGGTTCCCCGATCTGTTTTGTTGCCTTCCCTGGGGTGACAACCGGGTCCTGTTTCTTCGGAAGTTCAGGGGTCTTAGTCTCAGTTTCCAGATTATGTGTCTTTGGCGGGTCTAGATTTTGTGCCTCTGTTTCGGGCTTCTTCGTTTGCTTCCCCTCGTCTTGGATTTTTCTTGAACCAAAAGTTGCATCTTTGGGGCCTTCACCATCCTTTGGCTCCGTCTCAGAATTTCTTGGGCTCCCTCCTCACATCATAGCGGGAAGACAACTTCGTCTGTGTTCCTAAAATCTCAATACAGAGGCTATGTCTTCGGGTTCCAAAGATCAGATCCGAGCCAACACTTCCTCATAAGACCTCGCCCCTAGGAAAATGTCATCTGGGGGTGAAAACTCATGTTCAAACCTCTTTAGCCCAGAATTAGCCAAATGGTTGCTCACAATTTTCTGGGGATCATATTTTTTATACTCAATGGAGACCAAACTCAGGTCTTCTAGGGCTGCAGCCTCAGCTTTGGCGTGCCCGAAATCCAATAAAGAATAAGAATTTAGCCGAACGGGAAAAAACGGCCACACCTTCTTTGAAGATGCTTTGAGTTCTTTACTCACCCCACCAATCACTATTTGTCGGGCGATCTCGCGACAAGCCAACTTGTCGGGGATAAAAAGTGGTAATGAAAGCGGGGGAACAGTAGCTCTGAACACTCTGAAATAGGATAACTCTGCCTCCACGTACCAGTTCGCTATACCACTCAGATTTGCAGCAATGTTGTCCGAGATGCGAGGTAGAGGATGACCAAAAATGGCGACGTGCAGGGGCACCATCACCCAGTTGAAAATTTTGTAAATGAATTTGTCTACTTTATTTTCCCACAGCTTGTCGTAATATTCATGTACGGGTTTTTCTTGGACTAGATTCCAAACCCAGCTCATCAAAGGGAACGGTGTCATGGAACATACCGTGTCCATAATATATGCAGACATGAAAAATGAGGATGGTCTCCCACTTGCCTTCTGCTCTCGATACTCTGTGACCCAGTTGGCCAAGCTGTCTGAGAGTATCTTTGCCCAATTAAACGAGCAACCTTCTACGACCTAAAACATGAGAGGCACCCACGCAATGTAGAAATGCGATGTGTCCTCTCTTCCAAATAGTCGACATGTCATCATTGCCACATACTTGTACTGTGGCTCCAGCGAAGCGATTGAATAAACGCCCTGGTCATTTGCTCTGAATTTCGCGGAGTGTGAAACCCAATCCTTTATCAAAACGGGCATGGTTTTGTCATATTGAGTGCACTCCTTCTCTTTGAATTCATCTAGGAATTCAACACCATACGTGTATTCATATGTCGTCGGGAGCTTATACATGGTCTGGATATGCTCCGGTCTAAAAGTCTCGACCGTGACCCGCTGGTCATTCATGATGGTTCTGTTGGGTAAGTCTATGTGATCCAATGCCCATCGGATCATATCATAATATGGAAGAAACCGTGGTCTGGTTGCTACCCTGTGCATTCCATTATGAACAAATATCTTGTATTTAGTGTTCAAGTCTTCCTTTTCGTTGTCACCGGAGTCTGAATAATTCACCAACTCAGATTGTAGAATAGCTGAAATGAATGACTAGCTAGGGACTGAGTCGACACTTCGAGGTGAAGTGTCAGAGACATTATCCGAGCCTTGCCCTGCAACCTCGACATTCACCTTTGCTGCTTTCCGTGGGGCCATGGCTAAAGCTTGCGTTTTCGCCCTTTTGCGGTAGAACTACGTATAAATGTAGAAATTAGTTTACTCAGAAATGACGAGCTCTGCGTGCTTATGAAAATGCTTTCATTATAATAAAATGAAACTCTTACATATATTTGAAAATTCGGTACTTTTCGAAATAAGCCTGTCAAACCGTAATTAGAAAGAAATCAATTGTGTAAAATCCGATCTTATATGCGTGGATTTACCCTTATTCTCCATAAATGTCATAAATTTCTGGCGGTTTGACAGTCAGTCGAAGTATGGAGAGCAAATGGCTACCTCAGGAAACGTGCAATCCTCGGGGCACGGGATATATCTTGCCTTATTTTAAATTATCAAACTTTACCACCTTTCATGAATTCCTCATTGTTCGCTACTTCGTGGATTTTCTTTTAACATTTTGAGTCCCCAACTCGCGAGATCGCGAGGACCGACTTGGCTTAATTAATAGTAATTGCGATTTGGAGCATCATTAATTTTATAATCCATTTATTCACCATATCGCAACTCGGAACTTCGAGGGCAAGTTTCTGGGAGATTAGTATGCCGAGTCGCAAAACCGCGAGATAGCGATGATTAAGGCTCAATTTAGGGGAAGAAAATCTTAGATTAGACGGTTAATTAATCTTGCCATAATTACGTCGCGACTTTGTGAGTCGGGGTTTTAGACGCCGTAACTTTCGAAAAGATAGTGTCGAGTGGCGAGACGCCGAGAACAGATTTAACCATGGTTATATTTTTGCCTTTAATCCTTGACCAGGGTTATCCCAAAAGTACCTTGTGTTCTCGGCTCTCGAGGCTGTAAAAACAAAAACTTGGGTTTGACGAACGCCGAGGCGTGAAACTCCAACGACGTCTAATCACGAGTTAAAAGTTTTACCCTAGTTAATGTCTTGGGTGAAAAATGAAAACGACTTCGTCGTTTCGTGACTCGGGACGTGTGAACTCAAGGATTAAAGTATACAACTTGCGAGATCCCAAAGTAAAACAAAAAGAGCAAACATTCTTACGAAAGTGGACTTGTTTTGTGGGTAGAAAAAGCATCGCTGCTTACGCGACTAGGTTGCAGAGTTTTCAAAGTTTCGAGGGGTGAAAAATCAAAATGGCCATCTCTAGATTTCAAGTATCAAAAACGAAAAATTGTGAAGGGTAAAAATAAAACAAGGGCAGCTCCAACAGGTGCTACACCTCCCTCTCTGGGTCTCGGAAACATGCCAGATCAGGAAGTCTCATAGCCCGAAGCTGGTGCTGGACACTCTCTGGAAGAAATCATTCCCCAACAAGCTATATCTGGAAGAATACAAGTAAAAGAGGTATTATTCTCTCCCAGGAACCACTTATGCCCACTGCCCACAGACTCTCCTTCCCCACATGCCTGTCCCACCCAAGGAGTATTCTCCTTCTTTGTCACCTAGACAATCCTTTGGCTGCTAACCTCCCTTGCCTTGGGCTTCAGTAACAGGACAGACCGAAAATCTCTGAGCTCTGTGGTAGCTATAGGGTTCCTTCCAGGAGCTCTCTCTTTCCTCCGTGCACTCTCTCACCTAGAGAGAGTTGCTCACAGGGTTAGTAAAACCTGCTTCTTCAATAAAAATCACCTCCCTCACCTGGACAGAGGTTACACACAGGCTCAGCATGAACTTACACTGGTCAGCAAGCCATGCGCAGTCCAACACTATGTGGCCACAACAGTCAACTGGGTATATAGTCACGGGCTTCCCAAACAGGTGACAGTCACATACTTCAACCCAACTAGCTCAGCAATCACGGAATAGACTCATGGTTATGGTTTTCTCAGGGACGCAGGACCAGTAATCCATGCAGGGGTCGACATAGGCTCGATGGTTCAGAATAGAGGTTGTACCGGCTATCTCAAAAATCAACACAGGATTTTCAGCTTTCAGGGTTTCACCAGCGTATTCTGGCAGAGGTCAAACCGTTCACGTTCAGATGGTCGAGTAGAATGGAGGAGGAACCCCCAACACGACTCATCTTAGCCATTTTATTTGCATGCGCCTGGGTTGACACTTGTCACCCATGCAACTACATGCGTTCCTTCAGCATGCATTCCTTCCATTTGGAAGTTGCTTGTCCTTCCAAAAGAACTTAGGATAAAACATATATTTCACATGGTCTTTTTTGGAATAATATTAAAATATTATTCCCAATGACTTAAGCCCCTAGGCTCAACACTTAGACCCTCTTCCCACCTTCCAGCCCCTAATCCCTTGCCCACTCTGTGGAGGCTTAGTCACCCATCACTCATTCATTGTGGTTGGTCTGCACGCAGCGGTGTTTATAATTTTATTAATGTTCTACATAGATACATGTACAAAATCAGGCTCTTGGCCTTCAACACTTAGGCTCTCT
>JZKD02S1514155.1:0-10598 GCA_000966675.3 Picea glauca
CTTTATCTTCACTTGAAATGTTTTCAAAATCACATTTAGAAATAATGCATTCAAGAGTTTTTGGAGATTCTTTACCTTTAGTGATCTTGATGGAGTGATCTTCAATATATTCTTTCTCCTTCTTGCTTTGATATGTTTCCTCCAGCTTTAGCCATAGATCCTTGGTGGAAGTGCATTGTCCCATGCTCTCTTTGATAGGGCTTGAGATTCCACTAAGAATGGTCTTGAGAGCCAATGCATCATTCTTCTTTCCTTCTCTTTGAGATTCAAACTTTGACTTGTTCTTCAAAGGAACTAATCCACCAATGGATGCCTTCCAAATTTTTTCTCCCATTGTCTTCAAATGTAGTCTCATCTATATTCTCCAAGTAGAATAGTTTTCCTCATCAAGGATTGGAACTTCATCATCCATTTGTGTGTCTATGGATCTCCTTCAAGCTTGTTAAGGCTTGTAGTGAAGGCCCACTATGATACCAATTGTTGGACACACCTACCACACTTAGAGGGGGGGTGAATGAGTGTGGGGATTGTTATCACCCCATAAATTATGGGAATCAACTGGTGACTAGGATATTATCTGAATCTAGTATTTTTGTTGACAAATGATTTTTCAATCTGCAAATAATTTGAGAAAAAGAAAGAAAAAAGAAAAAAAGAAAAAATAGAAGAAAAAGAAAAAGAAAAAGAAGGAAAAAGAGGGCATAAAAGAATTGAAACAAAATCCCCATGCAATAATAGTAACTTGGCTATACCTTTCAAGCATGGCCAAGTTCTTTTTAAATTTAATGTTGATAGGGTAGTGAATGAATATGACCAGACTATCTAATCCTTGTCAGATAGCCCTTAGGTTATCTTAGTGAATAAATCTGACCAGACTGTCCAATCCTGGTCAGATAGCCCTTAGGTTAGATTAGTGAATAAATCTGACCAGACTGTCTAATCCTGGTCAAATATCCCTTAGGTTAGATTAGTGAATAAATCTAACTAGACTGTCTAATCCTGATCAGATAGCCCCTAGGTAGAGTAATTTCTTAACCCAATTGTTTAATCTGGGTTAACTGTCATAGAAAGATAGGTTAGCATGTAGGTTAGTTGTTTTATTGTTCCATTCCAATAAAACCAGCTTGATGTAATGTTTGCACCATGTCTCAAATGCTTAAAAGATTGCTTGGTCTAAGTCCCTTGGTGGCGTTATTCGAAAAGTTTGGGAAAAACCCGTAAAAACACTTTTATCCTAAGTTTTCCCAGCGCATGTGTTCTCTACGCCCCAGATTATGTCTCCTGCACATTTAAACGGTTCTGATCGCGGTGCTTAGATCTACAGTTCATAGAGGATTCCGGATCCCCCCCCTAATCGTTCTTCTTTTAACCAAAGGGGGGGGGTCCGAAATCGGTAATAACATTGGCGCACATCTGGACGGCCAAGGGAAGGGCACTTAAATCAACGGTACACAATGGATTCTGAACCCCCCCTCCATTCTGGATTTAATGGAGGGGGGGGTCTGGAATGAGTATTAAAGAGCACGGTAAGATCTGCGGCCTAGAAATGGGCGTGCAGATCAACGGTCTAAAAAGGTTTTCAGACCCCCCCCTGATGTTCTACTTTTAATCAAAGGGGGGGGGGGGTCTGGAATGGATATTCCCTCCGGTGGGCCCCTTTTCATAGGTGGAATAAACCTATTGGTCCCGAAGTATTTTCACCATATGCCATCTGACAGCCTCCATCACTCAGGGACATCATCTTCCACTAATGTCGCTTGTTCCGCTTGTTCCCAAGTTATATCCCATCCCATAACTGTTGTTATTTCTTTTCCCTTTTCACTCATGACCGGCCCCCTATTGCGACTTTTACCTCCAATCCCTAGCCTCCACGTCACCCGTCCATATATTTGGGCCACCGTCACCTGCCATCTCACCCCCAAGTGGCCCGTTGTCCATTTATTACGGGATAATCCACCTGTTATCCTACTGACCTGTCTCCCACGCCCAACCGACCCCAGTTTTAAATAAAAATACCGTTTTCCCCCTTCATTCACCATTCGTCATCGCGCCAGAAAAATTTACCTCTTACGCCTCCATTGCTTCTCCGTCACCTTCATCCTCAGTCAGTCGACCCCACTGACATCGTGTTTTATTGCAGGTACTGTCGCAGAGATGGCATCAAAGCCAAGACCAGTAGAAGGAGAAGAGAATCATTTTCTTCCTCCTCCTGTCGACCTGGAAAAAATCCCATTGGTTGAAAAAGATAGGTTGATCGCAGATACCAAGTGTGAATTCGATTTTTTGGACCTCCAGTCATGGCTCCGGGAGGTGTTCCTGGACCAGAGCGATGAAATTGGACTTTGGGAGTCCAATTTTCCCCTGTACCTATTTCCTTAGATCCACCACTTCCCTGAATTTGCCCTCAAATTCCAAGCACATTATATTCCCGACCAGAGGGTCATCATCTCCTCATCCAGAGACGTCTTGTTCTTCATCACTCCTGAAGACATTGACCAAATGATGCAAATTCCCTGTGTTGATTTTCTTTCTCCTTTCAACCTAGAAATCCTTACAGAGTTGTATCAAAAGATGACTTTTCCTCTGAGAGCTCAAATATTTGAGTTGTTCTTTCCCACCTCCACTCAACTCCCTTCCACAAATCCCCCTTACCCATCATCCATGTTCTCCACCAAGGGAAATCAGATCATTTCCTCCCTCTGTGCTCTGTTAGGGTACTATTCCGACCAATGGGTAGATCAGCCCATTCTGGGTTTTCTATCCATTTTCTCCATAGATGAAAAACCCACCACACAGTTTGATTTCAGTACCTTCTTGGCCAACAATATTCATGAATAGTTCATGAATTTTGGCACGGAAGGCATGTTCAGATATTCGTCCATATTGGACTACATGTTTGTTTTCTATTAAGCAGATAAATTTATTTTTTCTATGCAGAAAATGGACGCAGATGGAAGGCCTCAACTAGTCACAGCGTGGACATCTTTGTTGAAGCATAACTCCACAGAGTTTAGCTTCAAGGCATTCATCGATATTTTCTACCACCTTGGGGTAAGAATGTTGAGTGGTAGGCCCGAGCCACGAATAAACGATGAGGTCCAGAGAATTCTACATCTCTCGGACAATGCAAAGACAGGGGATTGGTACCTGTATCAAAACCACACCGAGATCAGAGTTTTCAGGTGCGAATTGGCACCCTACAAGCTGCCAAATTATGTGTCGGTAAGAATCTTTTCATTAGAGTATATAAGGCAGATCATGAATTCAGATGACATTCATTTTGTTTCCCTGAAGAAAAAGCAACAATTGAGAATCAAGGGGCAGATTGGCTCTTTCATCTGCAATAGTCGAGGAGACAGGGAAGAAGCTGACAAAATGTTGAAAGAAATGAAATTATTTATGAGTTTCCCATGGCACTATGATCCATGCGGGATCATTTCAGAAATGCGGGTGAAAAAAAAACATCTTGTATGTTCATGAGTCCAAGCCCGAGATCAAAAAATTTTCCAATCAGACAGTGTGGGTGCCTGACACATTGATTGAAGTGGAACAGCAGGTTCCCCCGTCCATTGTACCACCAACTACTACACCACAGGTTCATAAAGAAAAGAGACCTCGACAGGATTCATCTCCGCCTGTCACGGAGGTATCATCCGAGGAGTTCTAGTTGCACACCAAGAGGTCCAAGACAGTCTTAGTTCCTGGTCCAACTGGAGAAAAAGAGGTTCCACCTACCACAGGGGTCAAGCCGGTCATTCCACCTTTCGGTTCAAGCCTGTATAAGGAGATCACCACAGCAGTGCCAAATAAATCCACAGACTCTCCATTAGACACTCATCCAGGTAAGACTGGGCCCAAGTTAGGCATTTTTGAGAAGTACGAGCTGATCAAGAAAAGGAACCAGACCCTCACCAACAGTACTTACGCCCAGTTTCGGAAGCATTCATCCATTGCGCAACATAGGCTGCTATCCGCATTTGACACAGAAAGAGGCAAGATGCACATGGCCTTTCTACAGGCACAGGTACCAAATCCCAAGGTAATCACAGACTACAAGAGAGCCACCTTCGAGTTCCAGATGAAGGACGTGCACCCAACAGCCCAGATGGATTTGCATAAACAGACAGGGGAGATGTTTTTTCACACATTGGCACATGCTTCTGCCTCTGCAGCAAAATTACAGGTGTCGCTCAACAATACTCAAACACAGCTCAAGCTGGAAAAATATATATTCTTTTGCAAAGGACAACAGAATTAAGACTTTGGAGGAGCTGGTCCTCAAGATCAGCTATGATCCTGCGAACATCAAAGATGCAGAAGGGATGATAAAGAAGAAGATTGTAGATATCACCTCATTGAGGAAACAACTAAATCTTCCTCCTACAGAAGACCCACAGACGAGGGAGATAGCAGAAAAAGAAGGCGAGAAGGATGAAATGCTTAAGCTGCTCATGGAGCAGAATGCTCAGCTCAAAGAAATGGAAGCTGATATGGAGAGATTATTGAAAGAGAAAGAGCAGCAGAAGCCAATGGAAGGCATTCCATTGAGTGTTATCCCAATTTCAGGATTGAGCACAGCAACAGTAACAACAATTCCATCTGCAACACCAGTGACACCACAAGAGGGAACAACAAACCTCGCCAAATCCATGGAGAAGATGAACCTGCAAGAGACAGAGATTAGTAGGCTTAAAAAGGAATTTGAGAACCTCCAGGAACTCAAGACTTCCTTCCAAAACAGTCTTTCCAAAGAAAATCAAGTAACTGAGCAGCTCAGGAAGGAGTTACAACAGCTCCAAAAGCAAACAATGGCAGGGAAGACTTTGGCCGAGGTCAAAGAGAATGTATGGACAGACATCACCAAGTCCATAAATGAGATCTGGCCCATGATCTAAATCATGTTTGAGCAGAACGAGTTGGTCCAGAGGAGTAAACAGGCTATTGAGAAGATCATAATAGAATTGGGATATAGACCAACTCAGGCAAATGATATCATCAAATTCCTGAATTCCAAGACCAGAGAAGAGCTAGAAGAGATGAAGATAGAAGACAGAACAGAGACCATCCTTGAGGTCAAAAGAGTTTTGACCAAGAGAATTCTAATGCCTTAGCTGGAAGAAAAGGTTCGGGTCATGGATCAGGGGGTACAGAAATTCTTCAGCAAGATCAAGGCTCTCCAGAAGAAGGGTCTCCCCGGTCTGAAGGTTATTAATGATAAACTGATGACACTCCCAGATTACAAAAAGAGACTGTCTGAAGTGTCTAAGGACAGTTCAAAGTTTTTTGGCATACAAGGGAGTATCATCGACAAAGAATTCCTGGATTCTCTTCAGTTGGACATCAGTATCCAACACGAGATTCGATACATATTCCTCACTAAGCCCACATTCGCTAAATATACAGAAATGGACGAAGTGTATCGGAGATTGCTCAAAGTCATTGTGCCTAGTCATCTCAGATGGGAGGAACTCTGCGATCTGATCGATTAGGAGATGAGTTGTCCAGGTCCAGTCACCTTTCCATTCAGAAGAGGTTGCGCAGGAACCTCACCAACGGCCTACCCCAGAAATTCCGCATGCAGTTGTACCAAGTCATCAAGCAGTTTTTGATTAGTTAAATTAGTTAGACTAAAAATAGAATGAGCACGTCCTGATCAGTTATGACAGGAACATTTGTAATATGAATTATAAATACTTCACCTTTCGAAGTATTGAGGGTTGTTGATCTTTACACCCTAAAGCTATCAAACTGTAACAATTTTTTAAGAGATCTGCCATTAATGAAAAGGAGGCCCTTTTACAGGATTCTTACGTGTATTCACTGGTGATGTTATTCTCTAAGTTAAATGTTATTCTTTCTTTGTGATCATTTTGTTTTCTGAAACTAATCTTTAAGAGTAACGTATGTTGCAGGATTTATCTTGGATACCCTGTTTCCAACTTTAAAGATTTTAATGTTTATCTTCTTATGTTTTCAATTAAGAAATTCTTAACTGCTTCTTAGTTGAATTTATCTTTCTCATATTTTCTTCTGTCCATCATTTAAGCTATTAAAGATCCAGTGAATATATTATCTCGCTCTATGGAAGTCTCATTTTCTCATTTCTGGTGGTATTTCATATTGAATTAAATACAGACCCCAT
Organism: Picea glauca; assembly: GCA_000966675.3. Taxonomy (NCBI): domain Eukaryota; kingdom Viridiplantae; phylum Streptophyta; class Pinopsida; order Pinales; family Pinaceae; genus Picea; species Picea glauca. The sequence continues at coordinate 6,143 of JZKD02S1514155.1, forward strand.
AGCCCAATGGAAGTGTAGACTGTCTCAACCAATTTAAAAACAATTTAACAATATAACCTACAGATTTCTTTACCTAGCCTACTATCTAAAATTAAAACATAGCTAAATCATATAGAGAGATCCCTCTCTGAAGCTGGAAGGGATAGATCCCAGCTTTAAAAGTGGTTGGATAAAGTTACCTTTGTGGATTTCTTCTCTTTCAACCTCTAGGAAATTTACCAAGTGCTAACAGGGATATTTTTCCCAAAACTTCCCTCTTACACAAAAACTTCTTAGTTAACTTTCAACATTTATTCATTACCCATTGTTTTCATTTACAACCAGTTATATGAAAACATATATCAGCAACATATATTAGCAATATATCATCAACAAGTCATCACTACAAGGAACACAAAGAACACAAGATGTATGTACAATTTTTCTTATTATTATGGACAACAATCCGGGGGTTTATCAACAACAAATGAATAGAGTACAACTCTACAAGAGCACCAACTCTATAATGCAAGAATCATCTTACATTCTCAGCACCAACTGAGATGAGGCAACAATCATCAATAGATATCAATTTGTCAATAGGTATGCGACCTGTCAATAGTAAAGCTAGCGTGTGCACATGCCCTGGCTCACTACAACCTACATATGCACGCGATCAGTGTATACAACAACCTGCGTATACTTTCTGAGTTGTTAGGGTTTGTCCTTCAAGATCAACTCAAATTCTCTGCAATCAATATATCATTCTCTTCTATCTCTGACTGTCCAATCTTACCACCAGCTAGTCACAACACATCCAAGCTCTCCAATAGCTTGCTCATGCTCCACAACAAATCAATATGAATGATATCTCAATCATGTATACCATCTAGTATACCATAGAAATCATGTCACCAATGAATCACAAGAGTATTGATCACTCCATCAACCAAATCATCCAAACTTAACCATATCATAGAATCCATACCAAGAATTCCCTAAGCATTCACAACACATCAAAAAATAGTATCCATCAAGACAATAATGTAACCATACCAGTGTCTTAGTGATAGATTTGAGCCCATAGAATGCAGATCTGGAACCTGCCTAATCATCCAAGAGCTTGGCACCAGCTCAAACACACATCTCCATGATTTTATCCACTATACGCTCCATGTACATAGTCAACTAGCGTATACCTTCAATGCATATGCACCCTATACACAGACAACCCGCGTATACCTCAGAAACTAGGGTTTCTGAAGCTCCAAGAATTTTATCGTCAAGATCTCCGACATTGTCGAAACTTTGATGCATCCATGAGATCCTCCTCTCACTCTCTTCCTCAAAATAGATCTTCAATCATGCTCAAGAGATCCACACCAATAAGATGCTCTCGCAAGAAGCTATCCATCAATACTCCAAAATATATCCACAATAAGCTCTACATTGATCCACAAAAAGGATGATCTACAAGAAAACATAGCTATCTTATTTATACTTTCATCCTCTAGGTCACTTAACCCATTTTTAGGTCACTTAACCCATTTTCCTTATTTTAGGGTTAACCACTTTCCATAAATAGAAATTTCTCCAACATTTTATCATTTAAATATTCCTTCTTGATTTTGTCACTTCTTTATCATTTAAATAATCATTTCTTCTTTTAGGTCACTTTGACTTCTTTGATCTTGGGGGATTCAAGTCTTCATATGGGGGTTCTCCAACTTCATAAGGCCATAACTCTAAAATCGTGAGGAGTTATTTGGCATTCCACGTACCAACGGAAATGGCATGACAAGTACTATCCATCTAGGATAGTTTCACCAACAACTTTATTGATCTTCATCTCATTATTCCACATACAAGCATGGGTCCTCCAACTATTCTTCTAGGATAACTCAATCCACAAAGCGTCTTCCCATGAGGGATTTCACCATAAGGGGACCACTTTGGAGTTCATCCATTTTTCCACCTTATCAATCATGATAAGACAATAATGAGTCATCTTTTCATCAAACAAATTATGCATTATCATGTATCAATGACAACTCATTAATCCATATTCATCTAGGCATCATATCAATGATCCATCTTTATCAATTGGTTTTCACTTTGAAATATATCATTCTCATCAAGTACTATGCATCATATCAATGATCCATCTTTATCAATTGGTTTTTACTTTGACATCTATCATTCTCATCAAGGACAATACATATACATTGTTCATCAATCATCAATCAATCAATTACTTGACATCAATCAAACCATTTGCATCAATGAAACATGATCCAACAATCTCCCAAATAATCAAACCATTGGCATCAATGACAACATGATCCAACAGAGTCTTCTTATGCACCTAGGAGGCCATGGAAGCCTAGGAACTAGCCCACATACCCAAATCTCCAATCTCAAGTTCCACCCTATTATCAACAACAACAGTGGAACTCACCAGGTTGGAAAAATGGGTCCACTAGTACCAACATCCTTGGTTTGAAGGATGGAGAGGAGGACATAATAAAGAAAACCCTCAAGCTCCACCTATCCCTATTTCCAACCATCATTATCCTCAGTTCCCATCGAACACTCCACAACTTCTACCAGGTTTTCTTCAACCACCTTTACCTCTTATTCCACAAAAACAACCACTACAATATTAGAATGCAAGCTCCCCGAGACCGACACTATTACCGGAACAACTAGTGTTGAATCCCAATAATAATCCCCCTCAACCTCTTCATAATGTTGAGATGCAGGCCTATCCGACATATGTCATTACTTATGTTCCATTACAGGAAATTCGACTAAGATCGGGAAAATTTTTGGATAGGCAGATACCTTTAGTAGTCATCCAAGAACAAGAAGAAGAAGAAACCACCATACAAACCATGGATGACACTATATGGGAAGATGTTATTATCCTGAAAAACCAAGAACCCAAGCTTCCCCAAAATGAACCTCCACAAATTACGAAGGTCCTTCCTTATCCAGATCGATTGGTAATCAAGAAACCTACCACCCGGCTAGAATTTGACATCTTGAATGAATTGAAGAATATTTGTGTCAAGATTCCCCTACTTCAATCCATTAAAGACATTCCAATATACAGTAAGGTAGTCAAATAATTGTGTATTAATAATCCAGGTAGGAAGCAAAATGACCCTCCTACAGTACATTTGGTAGGAGGACTTTATGAGTACATATCAGAGCAGCCAAAACTAGCAAAATATGGGAACCCAGGAAGCCCCGTAGTAACCATAAATATTAATGAGGTATCCATTGGAAACACTCGCATATACCTAGGGGCATCTATCAATTTCATGAACACTACTACCTTGGAACAATTACAGTTACAACCTCTCCTTAGGCCTACCCCAACCATTTTGGAATTAGAAGATAAGACTAGGGTTATACCTTAAGGGATTTTAGATGATATCATGGTTAGTTTAGCCTCATGGAAGTACCCAGTAGATTTTCTTGTCACTCACTCAAAGGATCCTACCAAATTCCATTCAGTCATTTGGAAATACCTTGGCTAGCCACAACCAATGCATTTATTGGTTGTAGAGAGGGGGAAATGACCATCTCAAATGGTCTCTTTATCCAGAAGCTCAACATTTACCCTCCAGCTCAACCTATTATGGAGAATATATGGTGGCTTGAATTTCCATATGAGAATGAGGACTAGGAAGAACCCGTATTTCCAAGTGACCATGCCTGGGCACTTCAAGAGCACACAACAAAGAATGTGCTAAACCAGTTTATTTCTGCTATCACATGTGTGGATTTTCCATGGTCTTTTCCCCAATTTGAGTACATGTTTGGGGAATAATTTCAGGAACAATTGGACCCATCCATTTTGTCTTCAACATCTTTTATCTTTGAGATAGATGACTCTACCATGTCTTATACTATTCACTATAAGATTAGTCGAGGGAAATGTTTACATATAAACTATGGGCTAGATGCAGATCAACAGAAACAGTTAGTAAGTATCCTTAAAGAACAATCAGGAGAATTTTCCTGGGAATACACTCACATGAATGGTATACACCCTAATACATGCATCCATCACATATATACCCAGGGGGAAGTAACACCTATTAGGCAACCTCAAAGAAGGATGAACCCAGCACTCAAAGATATAGTCAAAGAGGAGATCCAAAAGTTGTTAAATGTCGTATTTATTTATCCCATATCTGATAGTGAGTGGGTATCCCCACTTGTAGTGGTTCCAAATAAAGTGACAGGGAAATGGAGAATTTGTGTTGATTTCTGGGAACTCAACAAATCCACTCTAAAAGATTTATTTCCTCTCCCTTTCATTGACCAAGTTCTAGATACCTTGTCTGGAAAGAAGTATTTTTCCTTTTTAGATGGGTACAACGGGTACAATCAGATCCTTATAGCACTAGAGGACCAAGACAAGACTACCTTTACTTGTCCTTGGGGCACCTATGCCTATAGGGTC
>JZKD02S1514177.1:0-10598 GCA_000966675.3 Picea glauca
AATACTTCCAGGTCTGTGAGTCGTGAGGTGCAGATATTGTCTCCAATCTAAGCCAATGTTCAACCGGGAGAGACAATAGGTACTTTTTTTTGGTAATTTGATGCCATAATCCATCACCCATAAGTACCCTCCAAAGGGTATTTGCTGCCATCGCTCGACTGAAACTGAAGATATTTCGCAGGCCCCAACCCCCAAATCTTTTCGGGCGGGCTATGTACTGCCAATTGCACAAGTGGTATCCTTTTCTTTTTTTATTGCCATTCCAAAGAAAGTTGTAGGTGAGTTGTTGAATTTTGTGAAGAATCGAGGTTGGGATGTTTGCTAAAGCTAGCTAGTAGACTGGTTGGCTTTCCAGGACAGCCTTAACCAAGACATAACGACCCCCCAATGTCAACCACCTATTACACCAATGTGTGATTCTGAATTCAATTTTTTTAGTAGCCAATCCTAGTCCAATGCCTTGTACCTGTCATCTTTCAAGAAATATCCCAAGTACTTAAAGCCCAATGCCAACTGATAAACTTTGAAAGGGAAGATAGATTTAATATCATCTAAGAAAGCAGATTGTACTCCAGAATGATCGAAAGATGATTTTTGAGGATTGATCAACAGACCAATAGCATTGCAGAAGAGAATCAGGAGCCTATTAATCTTCACCCACTCATTTACAGATGCACTAGTCATTATGAGGATATCATCTACAAAGAGGAGATGTAGAACACAAAACATTCTAGTAACCTTGATACCAGTCAACAAACTTTCTTCCTGTTTCTTTTTTAAGGCAAGACTCAACCCTTCCATAATAAGGATAAAAATAAATGGAGACATAGGAAACCCCTGTCTAATACCTTTGCCTCCATTGAAGAAATTAGTGGGCTCTCCATTGATGAGAACTGCATAGGTGGACGATGTAATACATCCCATAATCCAACTGGTCGTCGGAAGACCAAAACCACACTGTAACAAGACCAATGTGATATAATCCCAACTAATACAGTCATAGGCCTTCTTCAAGTCAATTTAAGGATCATGGATTGTAGTTTTTTCATTTTGATGCTATGGATACACTCCTGTGTTGTACCTATTGCGTCTGTAATTTGTCTACCTCTGAGAAAACCAAACTGCTCATCAGAAAGAGTGCGGGACAATATAGGTCTTATTCGAGTTGCTAAGATCTTTGTTATGATCTTATAGCAGAGATTACACAAGGAAATCGGTCTGAAGTGGCCAAAAGTAGTTGGTCCATTGACTTTTGGAATAAGTGTTATAAATGTTGAATTCAGAGATCTGTTAACCATACCTGAAGTGCGGGATTCTTCAACAACATTCTAAAGGTCATCTGCAATCAAATCAAAGAAGTGTAAATAAATTTCCATTGTCCAACCATCTGGTCCGGGACTCTTGTCCTTGGTAAACCCCTTTAGCACCTCTAGAATCTCCACCTTCGTAACCGGATTTTCAAGAGCTTGTACTTCCTCAACAGTTGTCAATCTAGGATATAATCTCACAGCCTCAATCTGATCCACAATCGAGAGATATGATTCTTTATAAAAGGTGCTGAAATGTCTGAAAGCTTCTCCCTTTATTTCCTCTTGTCCAGTGAAAACATGATCAGTGTCATCCTTAACCTCCCAAATAATTTTTTTGTTGCGTCTATAGCTAGCAAACTTATGGAAGAATTTGGTATTCTTGTCCCCTGATTGGATCCATATTGCTCGACTCTTATGTCGCCACAATTCCTCCTCAGCCAATAACAATTTGTTCCTCTCTTTGTTGAGTAGATTTAATCGGGTGAGTGACTCAGATTGTTGAGGGTGTTTTAGACTTTATTTTGACAGGAAAGCAATGTCCTTTTCAATCTGAAGGTATTTCTGCTGTTCACTCTTCTTTTTACAAACAATCCACTTTCTCACTCTTTCCTTCAAAGATTTTAACTTCCCTACTAATCTTGATTATGCGCTTCCTCCCAGTTGAACCTGTGTAGTAGTCCACACATCTTTGACCAAGTCCCCAAAACTCTCATCCTTTAACAAGACCGAATTAAACTTAAAAGGGTAAGGCATAGACTTGAGCCCGAAATCAATTTGAAAAAGAACTGGTGCATGATTAGATATGTAGTGTTGGTCGACCCAAGATCTATAAAGTGCCAAATCCTCAAGAAAATCAACAGAAGCATAGACTTTGTCCAGTCTTTTGGAAATTTTGTCCTTCCCCAATCTACAATTGCTCCAGGTCAGTACCAGCTCCGGGGGCTTTATGTCTATTAGATGGTGTCTCATGAACGATTCTCTAAAGTATTGTCCCTGTGAGTGAATCTATCACGAAGGCCCCCAGATTTCATCAGAACCAGTCGTAAAATTGAAGTCTCCCGCAATGATCAGATTCCTCCGATCAAGAAGACCACAAGCATTCCAATTCTCCCAGAAAATTCTACGTCCAGTGCACGGTCCATACATATTAATAAAGTTGATCCTTCTGTTGCCGGGAATATGGACACCTTCCAATAGAATACCACCAGCACATAAGAAAGGTTGTAGTTCCAGTAGATAAGGGTTCCATACCACCAAGAGTCCTCTCGACTTCCTATTTGAACTCACAACAGAGAGCTTCCAAGAAGGACATAGAGCAATCACAAACCTCCTAGCTTTTTCCTCATCTACAAGTGTTTCCTGTAAGAAAATTATGTCCCATTTTGTAGTGGAAATTAATCTTCGCATGATGGGCAGTTTTAAGGGACCCCCCACCCCTCTTACATTAATGAAAAGGAGGATCACGATTTAGCCCTCGCAAGGGATTTCATGCCTCTAAGTGCCTCTTTTTCCATAGATGAAGATGGTGGTAGATCGACAGAAGATGAGCCCTGCTCCTATTTTTTCTGTGCACTCCTAGTTTTAATAGGAGAAACCTCCATGCTCAGACCTCTTGACTAGGCCAGTTTTTTAAAACACTTCAGTCTGTCAGACTGCAAAAACTCATCAGGGTCACAAGTCGGGTTTTCTAAGGCCTCCATTCCCCAAAAATTCTGTAGGGGAGTCAAATCTGGGGGCTCTAGTGATGAAGGTGCTAAGGACTCAAGTACCGGTGCCAACGAAGGGACATGAGCAGTTGAAGTAGATGTAGACATAGGTAGCGAAGGTAAGGTAGTAGGAAGAGTGTTCGAAGAGCCACCCATTTTAAGAATTGGGTCCCCTAAAGTCTCTTCACCAATCACAGATTCCACCCCCTTCTCAGCCGAGCTCGAAGAGACAGCAAGTAACAAAGCAGAATTCCCCCAAAAGTCCCTTTCCCAATGTGAAAGTTTATGAAAAAGTGAAGGGCAATAGAAATTGAGCTTACCCAAGAGAGTTTTAGAAACACCTTCCATATTCTCCGCCAAGTCCTCTGTAGCTCCAGATCCTAAAGGATTCGGTCCATCCTGGCTTTCATCCATATAATGTAGAGTCGGTGAACCAGAAACATGATCGTCGTCTTCCTCTGAGAGCCCAAAGGATGGGTGGCAATCCTTCCTGAGGTGGCCGGTTTGGGGGCAAGAGGAACACCGAAACGACAACCCAAGATAGTCTAAACATTGTACCGAAACATTTCCTCTCCACTCCAATTCAATGGAGTCCATTAGGATTTCATGCAAATCTATCTCAACCAATACTCGCGCCATACGCTTATCAGTCGAAAGAAGACATGTATCATCAATTTTTAAAAAGCGACCAAGTAAATTCCCAATGGTCTTAAGAACTGGTAAATTCCAAAGATTTAAGGGCAGTCCTGGTAGCAAGACCCAGACATGCCTATAGCTAAAGTAATCAGAGGACAGATTAAAACCAATACGCCACCATTTCAGCATAAGGCTACCACCCTGGTAATCCCATAATTGGGTTAATATGCTATGCGCATCCTTGGGTGTCTTAAAAAGAAGACCGAACCAACCACAAGTAAGAGTCGTATAAGTCGGGATATACCCAAGACGAGTGTGCCAAACCTTTTTCATCCAATCTAAGAAGGATAGATCACATTTACGTTTATAAGCAAAGCGGCCTACCAATGCATAGAGTGCCAACTGACACGTCTCCTCAAGCCCGACGTCCATGCCTATCACCAGTCTTCGCCGGGTTTTTTTTGGTGTCCAGGCTCTAGAAGCCTTCCTATACTTAGCAATATTGTGTGCCTCTGGTTCGCTCAGACCACACGTCTGAGGAGGAAACTTTACAGACCAAGTATCCTTTCGTGTAAGGCCACTGCCACCCTTGTTACAAAACTCTTGAGAAAAGCTCGGTTCGATAACACTTGTGGTTTCCAACCTCTCCATTGTAATCGGAGGCTGAGAGGGCTAGGAAGACAAGCCTATGTTATCACAGATATCCATTTCAATGGAGGTCGGATATGTTAATGCTGAAGGTGACGGCTCCAACTTGTCCTCCGTTTAAACCACATAACTCATCCACATCTTTGAAAAGACCTTCCTGATCCCATCCCTCCTCGTCGGATGCGCCCAAAAGGCCACTGTCTTCGAAGTCCATCAAAGTAGTTGCCAACAAGACAAAGGATGTCACTTATGAACTAGAAAATCAAAGTGATTCTCGTGGGCCCCTAACTCCTAATCATCCCGAGAAACCAGTATTAAAGACAAGGAATAATAGCATCAGGGATCATAAAAGAAAATTAAAGACAAAAGTGAAAGGCCCTGACAAGACCACCCTGTCAATGAGAGGGAAAAAAACTAGGTTCTCGTCCCAAAGATCCCTAGAAACCAGTTACTATAAAAATAAATCCATCATGAACATCGACTATTCCACCAAGAAAACCAACTTAAAATTTGAAAAAAATAGCTAAAAAAGGAATCCCGCCCAAAACCCTCAAAATTGATTTTTAGTCTACCTATTATTTTGGCACGAAAATAAATGTCCTCTCACTATTTTAACCCAAAGTTTCATATAATTCATATATTTAAGTTGAAATTTTATTCATTTATTCTAAGTTTTGAGTTTTCACTCTTATTTGGCCTCTTCTCGAGGTAAGTTGGACAATATCTTAGTATATCTTTATTTTTCATGCACACATTTAGGTAGTGTTTTTTCCCAACAAAGTAATGCTAGTAATGCGGCTAGCATTACTTCTTCACATTAAATGTTTGTTGTAATACATATTTCATAGCCCTTGCCTCAATTATTATTGCTTTGAACTGCATTGATCTGCAACTGTTGCCACCTACACCAACATGCAAACCAACACCACCATGAAAACGTGTTGCTTCTCCATCCTTTACAAAAACACCTTATGTCTGTAAAGAGGTTCATTGTTCATTACCTAGGCCTCTTGTTGCTGGTCCCGGTCCATACTAACATGCTTTTTTTGCCACTGTTCGCAGGTTATTTCTCTCAGAATTACTGGTGTATCCTCCAAGATATCTCCCAGACTTGCTCGCACATGTGTGTTAGCCTCAACAGAAAGGGAATCCCTCCCGCATCCATTCAATATGCTAATTCTACTATTTGAATCTACATTTATTTGTTCAATATGCTAGACATCTTTCTATCTGAATCAACAGTTGAAAGATAAGATGATTTTCATTGGTAAGCTAGCTATATGGTAAATTACTAAAATATTCTTAAATTCATTGTCTCCTTATATAGTCAGAGTTTTCTGGAATTGGAATAGAATTAATAGGAAATAGAGAAATATTTCAATGACTTACAGTTCCTTCTCCAACAATAAGTATCTCGCAGGAGGCTATTCATTTGTTGAGGCAGTTGAGTTGTGGAGGTATTGAGTACTTGCATTCCAAGGAAATGACAATTAATGAGCCTTCTGTTCACTTTATTATGCATCCTTCATAAGGAAATCCGACCCAATCCTTTCATTTTGATTTGATGGAACCGGCTGAGGCTTTCACAATATGCATAAGATTTTGTATAGACTAGAAATAAATCCATTCTTTCGGCATAAGATTTCGTACAGACTAGAAACCAAACCATTACTTTGCAATATGCATAAGATTTAGTATTTGCAACATGCATAAGATTTTGTACATACTAGATATGTTTTTACGATCAAGAGCCATCTATACCCTCTAACCTATACCTCAACCTCATTCAACGATGCAGAACACAAATTACTAATTCAACTTGATGCCATGTTGATGCATTACTTACGATTCACTTGTTTGAGCATGCCAGACACATTAGGTAGGTAGTTACAGTTAGGGAAAGGGAAGGGAGGTGGATGATGCTTGATATGATTTATTGATTTCCCACATCTTCCCAAATAAGTGCTCCCACCAACAACAGGCAACATCTACCGAGAGGGGTGGTCCCACGAACAACATAAATCTTCTCCCAAATACACATCCAAAAAACATGGGAAGCAACTACGGGATGAGAAGGGATAGGACGAGACAAGACGAGAAGAAGGTACATGCAAAACACATTGTTCTTTCGTTGTTTTCTTCCTTCCTGCATACAATGATTTGATTGTGTGTGTGTTTTTTGAATTGGCAGCCAAGCTGATAGAGGATGTTTCGACGACGCCTATGGGGCTGGTGGCATAAGTGTTGACTACCTGATTGTCGAAATTTCAGATATCTCTTTGCCCATGAAGCATCCAAGGTTTAATGCTTCCATGTCTTATAGTGTTGTAGCAACACGATTGAAGGATATAACCACTCTTTCATTTCTTAGACCTGTTATCCAGAGTTGATAGCCTCCCCAACAATCGAACTTTGGTTTCCTCTATCTATTCCAATCCCTGGGTTGTAGTATGATTCTAGTTCCCCTCACTATTCGAGAGTATGCCACACTTGGTTCTTTNCAGTTGAAGTAGATGTAGACATAGGTAGCGAAGGTAAGGTAGTAGGAAGAGTGTTCGAAGAGCCACCCATTTTAAGAATTGGGTCCCCTAAAGTCTCTTCACCAATCACAGATTCCACCCCCTTCTCAGCCGAGCTCGAAGAGACAGCAAGTAACAAAGCAGAATTCCCCCAAAAGTCCCTTTCCCAATGTGAAAGTTTATGAAAAAGTGAAGGGCAATAGAAATTGAGCTTACCCAAGAGAGTTTTAGAAACACCTTCCATATTCTCCGCCAAGTCCTCTGTAGCTCCAGATCCTAAAGGATTCGGTCCATCCTGGCTTTCATCCATATAATGTAGAGTCGGTGAACCAGAAACATGATCGTCGTCTTCCTCTGAGAGCCCAAAGGATGGGTGGCAATCCTTCCTGAGGTGGCCGGTTTGGGGGCAAGAGGAACACCGAAACGACAACCCAAGATAGTCTAAACATTGTACCGAAACATTTCCTCTCCACTCCAATTCAATGGAGTCCATTAGGATTTCATGCAAATCTATCTCAACCAATACTCGCGCCATACGCTTATCAGTCGAAAGAAGACATGTATCATCAATTTTTAAAAAGCGACCAAGTAAATTCCCAATGGTCTTAAGAACTGGTAAATTCCAAAGATTTAAGGGCAGTCCTGGTAGCAAGACCCAGACATGCCTATAGCTAAAGTAATCAGAGGACAGATTAAAACCAATACGCCACCATTTCAGCATAAGGCTACCACCCTGGTAATCCCATAATTGGGTTAATATGCTATGCGCATCCTTGGGTGTCTTAAAAAGAAGACCGAACCAACCACAAGTAAGAGTCGTATAAGTCGGGATATACCCAAGACGAGTGTGCCAAACCTTTTTCATCCAATCTAAGAAGGATAGATCACATTTACGTTTATAAGCAAAGCGGCCTACCAATGCATAGAGTGCCAACTGACACGTCTCCTCAAGCCCGACGTCCATGCCTATCACCAGTCTTCGCCGGGTTTTTTTTGGTGTCCAGGCTCTAGAAGCCTTCCTATACTTAGCAATATTGTGTGCCTCTGGTTCGCTCAGACCACACGTCTAAGGAGGAAACTTTACAGACCAAGTATCCTTTCGTGTAAGGCCACTGCCACCCTTGTTACAAAACTCTTGAGAAAAGCTCGGTTCGACAACACTTGTGGTTGCCAACCTCTCCATTGTAATCGGAGGCTGAGAGGGCTAGGAAGACAAGCCTGTATTATCACAGATATCCATTTCAATGGAGGTCGGATATGTTAATGCTGAAGGTGACGGATCCAACTTGTCCTCCGTTTAAACCACATAACTCATCCACATCTTTGAAAAGACCTTCCCGATCCCATCCCTCCTCATCGGATGCGCCCAAAAGGCCACTGTCTTTGAAGTCCATCAAAGTAGTTGCCAACAAGACAAAGGATGTCACTTATGAGCTAGAAAATCAAAGCGATTCTCATGGGCCCCTAACTCCTAATCATCCCGAGAAACCAGTATTAAAGACAAGGAATAATAACATCAGGGATCATAAAAGAAAATTAAAGACAAAAGTGAAAGGCACTGACAAGACCACCCTGTCAATGAGAGGGAAAAAAAATAGGTTCTCGTCCCAAAGATCCCTAGAAACCAGTTACTATAAAAATAAATCCGTCATGAACATCGACTATTCCACCAAGAAAACCAACTTAAAATTTGAAAAAAATAGCTAAAAAAGGAATCCCGCCCAAAACCCTCAAAATCGATTTTTAGTCTACCTATTATTTTAGCACGAAAATAAATGTCCTCTCACTATTTTAACCCAAAGTTTCATATAATTCATATATTTAAGTTGAAATTTTATTCACTTATTCTAAGTTTTGAGTTTTCACTCTTATTTGGCCTCTTCTCGAGGTAAGTTGGACAATATCTTAGTCTATCTTTATTTTTCATGCACACATTTAGGTAGTGTTTTTTCCCAACAAAGTAATGCTAGTAATGCGGCTAGCATTACTTCTTCACATTAAATGTTTGTTGTAATACATATTTCATAGCCCTTGCCTCAATTATTATTGCTTTGAACTGCATTGATCTGCAACTGTTGCCACCTACACCAACATGCAAACCAACACCACCATGAAAACGTGTTGCTTCTCCATCCTTTACAAAAACACCTTATGTCTGTAAAGAGGTTCATTGTTCATTACCTAGGCCTCTTGTTGCTGGTCCCGGTCCATACTAACATGCTTTTTTTGCCACTGTTCGCAGGTTATTTCTCTCAGAATTACTGGTGTATCCTCCAAGATATCTCCCAGACTTGCTCGCACATGTGTGTTAGCCTCAACAGAAAGGGAATCCCTCCCGCATCCATTCAATATGCTAATTCTACTATTTGAATCTACATTTATTTGTTCAATATGCTAGACATCTTTCTATCTGAATCAACAGTTGAAAGATAAGATGATTTTCATTGGTAAGCTAGCTATATGGTAAATTACTAAAATATTCTTAAATTCATTGTCTCCTTATATAGTCAGAGTTTTCTGGAATTGGAATAGAATTAATAGGAAATAGAGAAATATTTCAATGACTTACAGTTCCTTCTCCAACAATAAGTATCTCGCAGGAGGCTATTCATTTGTTGAGGCAGTTGAGTTGTGGAGGTATTGAGTACTTGCATTCCAAGGAAATGACAATTAATGAGCCTTCTGTTCACTTTATTATGCATCCTTCATAAGGAAATCCGACCCAATCCTTTCATTTTGATTTGATGGAACCGGCTGAGGCTTTCACAATATGCATAAGATTTTGTATAGACTAGAAATAAATCCATTCTTTCGGCATAAGATTTCGTACAGACTAGAAACCAAACCATTACTTTGCAATATGCATAAGATTTAGTATTTGCAACATGCATAAGATTTTGTACATACTAGATATGTTTTTACGATCAAGAGCCATCTATACCCTCTAACCTATACCTCAACCTCATTCAACGATGCAGAACACAAATTACTAATTCAACTTGATGCCATGTTGATGCATTACTTACGATTCACTTGTTTGAGCATGCCAGACACATTAGGTAGGTAGTTACAGTTAGGGAAAGGGAAGGGAGGTGGATGATGCTTGATATGATTTATTGATTTCCCACATCTTCCCAAATAAGTGCTCCCACCAACAACAGGCAACATCTACCGAGAGGGGTGGTCCCACGAACAACATAAATCTTCTCCCAAATACACATCCAAAAAACATGGGAAGCAACTACGGGATGAGAAGGGATAGGACGAGACAAGACGAGAAGAAGGTACATGCAAAACACATTGTTCTTTCGTTGTTTTCTTCCTTCCTGCATACAATGATTTGATTGTGTGTGTGTTTTTTGAATTGGCAGCCAAGCTGATAGAGGATGTTTCGACGACGCCTATGGGGCTGGTGGCATAAGTGTTGACTACCTGATTGTCGAAATTTCAGATATCTCTTTGCCCATGAAGCATCCAAGGTTTAATGCTTCCATGTCTTATAGTGTTGTAGCAACACGATTGAAGGATATAACCACTCTTTCATTTCTTAGACCTGTTATCCAGAGTTGATAGCCTCCCCAACAATCGAACTTTGGTTTCCTCTATCTATTCCAATCCCTGGGTTGTAGTATGATTCTAGTTCCCCTCACTATTCGAGAGTATGCCACACTTGGTTCTTTGCATGAGAGTCCATATTTCACTTTGATACTAACACGTGGACTATGGTTATAAATAAATAAACATTATTTATTTAGATTTTATTCTAACTTCTGACTTAG
>JZKD02S1514188.1:8036-26560 GCA_000966675.3 Picea glauca
ATAGATAGATAGATAGATAGATAGATAGATAGATAGATAGATAGATAAAAAAAGTTTGTTTTAAAAATACAATGTCAAAAGGTACATAATAGGGAAAAATAATATGGGCCTTCATGCCCATGACATCATCATGAAAAACTAAAAAATATTTTGAGGATCCTATTCATCCTCCTGTATCATGGTGTGCTTTGTGAAGCATACTACTGCATGAGCCACTCGTCGAATCAAGTGGTTCAGACTCTCAGAAACTCCAACTGTATGTCTTTGAAAATGGAGAGGAATGTCTCACCTCTTGAGAGGTGGGACACCCATGGTCAAACCTCAGAGGTTCCTCTCGACCTCTCGAAGTCCTCCCACTGCAACCTCATGTTCCATTTCTACATGTGTGTCTCCATGATGTCCCAGTGTTGGCATCTCCGTCGGAAATGATGCGCCTATGTCTGCATGAGGAAACAAAAACATCTTTAGATCCCTCATTGTACACATCAAAAACAATATAAAATATATAAAAAAAAAAATACATAACAAGGTTTAGTTTCATACCTAAAACATCCAACTGGATTCCCTTGAGGTGCACCAAGTCTGCACTGCCCCAAAATTCCACTCCAGCATAAGGAAAATCCTCGATGACAACTAGTTGTCTCCTCCACCAAGTAAAGAAATCAGCTATAAATCTAAATGTTGAGGTATCTTGCCCCAATCTCGGGGATAAACTGGTCCATCTCTCCATCCGTGGCTCGGTCATAGTTCATGCTATCAACATATCCTGTGGCTGCACCTGGGGGACTCGCTCCAAAACGAGCACAACTAGGAAAGAACCATAGATAAACTACTTCTACCTACCTATCCTGCACTTTGATATATGTTCCTTCACATTCTGAAGGAGCCATGTGCTCCAGTTAAATAACCTAGGCTCTACACATTGTAAATCATATTACATCTGGGATTTTGAAGCTAGATGAGCACTGGTACTACTCGTCAATTTGGTGATGGTGAATAGAATCGATCTAACTGCCAAATCCCTCACTTCTTTGATCATGATTCGCCCACTAACCAATCACGATCCTGGTATAAAATTCTCAGCAACATATACCTCATTTGGCTAAGGAGTTTCCCAATGTTTGGACAAAGGATAGGAGCCCCTCTCCTCATGAGACCCATCAAAAATTACACATCGTCAAGCTCAATATCAAACATGTGTGGCCCAATATGAAATGCTTGTTCAACATCATCCCACAAACTGATCAAGTACTCAAGTAATAGTACCTCTTTCCTCATATTCTAGAGTTTAAAGTACTTAAGTAGACCAAAACTTCGCAAAGTCGCCCTTTCTTGCGATCTGTGTAAAGTGGCTATATGATCTGTGTAATCTGCAAATATGTCACATGCTTTCCACTCTATCATGTCTATATGATCCGTGTAATCTATAAATACAACCAATTAAACATCTTTAGTCAATTTGTTATGGAAGAAAATTGTGTCTTTTTAGCCTAAAATGCAAAAAACAAACTGATTATGCACTAATGCTCCCTTAAGTCTTCCCACAGAGTGCTAGCACTCCCTAGACATGTTCACCAGGGAACTGATATCTTGATCGACACTCCCCTCATCCCTTTGAGGGAGTGTTGATCTAGTTTGGTGTCTAGGGTTTCCCAAGGACACCAGAACACCCTAAATATAAGATAAAACACAAAATTAAACCGTAAAAAAATATTGGAAAGGCAAGGTGGCCAACCTAGTCTAGACGGAACCAAAAATGGTTGACTGCAGCTCCCGTACCCATAACTCTAAAATCACCCTCCAAAGGTGGAAAATTCCAAAGCTAGAAGAAATTGGTAAAAATTAATTGGTAAAGGAAATTCTTTACCTATTTTACTATTTTATAGGGTTGATTTTTTCTATTTCTCACTAATATAAAGTTTTTTTTTTGTTTTTTAATCTTTTTGAGGAGTCACTAATGCTTTGGGCCTAGAACTGTCTATATTTGCAGGTTTTTAAAAAGTATATTTTCAACAACCTCGTGACACTATTGATCATAATCTTTGTTCTTTCTCACACTCGAAAAAACATGAGAATGTAACTAAGTAGACTTCTATCACTTTTTCGGACTCGTAAAGATTACATGAAAATGGAACCCCTTGGAGTCATATTTAGGCTCTTTTCA
Source organism: Picea glauca (assembly GCA_000966675.3). NCBI lineage: Eukaryota > Viridiplantae > Streptophyta > Pinopsida > Pinales > Pinaceae > Picea > Picea glauca. Next base: position 10,201 of record JZKD02S1514188.1, read on the forward strand.
GACTCTCTAAATATGAAAATATCATCAAGTGATCTTGCTTCCTTTCACACTCATTTAAAGGTTTTGAAAGGGGATTTCCCGAGTAGCATTTTATCTCTTTTTTGGACATCGGAGACTAAAATTACAAAAAAGGACAACCCTGGAGTCACCTTTAATTTCTTTTCAGACTCTCTAAACATCAAAAACCATCGAGTTTTCCTTCTCTGGACTCGCTAAAATCACACATTGAAGGGCCCATATGGGACCGAACCCTTATTTATTCCAGTTCGTTAAACAAAGGAAGAGGGACTTACTGAAGGTGAGTTATATCGAGCATGTGTTATCCTCCTTGAGCTTGTAAAAACAAAAGTAGGTACTCGTCTATCTGGATGGGGGAAAACAATAAAGGAAGTAAGTCAATTTATTTTTTAGAATTGTTATAGGTCACTCTTGCAGCCGCGCTTGAACATGACACTTGTTTCCACATACATTTTTAACACTTGGATAATCTGCTAAACCTCTGCATTGAACCAATCCTTTGAGTCTTTCCACTCGTTTGGGTCACCCGATGAATTTCATAACATCCACTGCATTATGTTTTGGCCCACATTACGTTTATGCTGCCAAGTCATGTTGTGCCTCAGTGTTCAAGGGAAGTATTCACCTTGAGATTCAACCATCACAAATTTCCATTTTCAATACCCATGTCAGTCCATACTCATTTTATCACCATCTTACATCTCATTCCTATGACAATTTTGTATCGATGATGGGGGATACATCAAGGCCCTCCTTTAACAAGTCTTTTCCTGTTGACTTCAACACATCATTCGGGAATTAAACTTATAAACCAATTAGTACCTTGGGATTAGAAAGCCTCCTCACCTCTGACAATAGGTTTATATCATTGACCTCTGATTAGATGATTACACAAATGTTCAACTTCATCTCATTTATTCACATTCGTTGGATTGTACTAAGGTACCTTGGGAGTCATTGAAATCATTGGTGATTTCCCTCGCACTTGTTAACGATTTACCTCAATGATCGGTAATCAAGTGGTTTCTACCATGTTATACATCAAGACATCTATTCACATGGCTAGATTCGTACCACATCAGGATTGGGACGAAGACCCTGGGTTGAGCATTCACTCTGTTATCTACTTTCCCCAGGATGTGAAGGAGATCTTTTGAGCATGTTGATATATATATATATATATATATATATATATATATATATATATATACTGTCACATAGATCCACATTAGATTGGTCTGTGACTATGTTTTATCATCTTGTAGCTCCATTGTGTATTTCTCGTGGCTACGATTAGTTCATGTCATGGAGTTATAGATCCACATTGTATCCTTGGTGGTTATACCCTTAGTCAGTATCTTCATGGATCCGTAGTGTATTTATTGTCATCCATACCTTCAGTTTTTTGTTACTCAAGCATAGGTATGCCTACCTTGGGTTTGAAACACATGATAACATTTGCTTGATGCTTGTTTCCATCTTCTACTAGGTTCTCCGACTCCATACCCTTGCTTCGAAAATATACAAAGTGCTTCAATCATCAGCTTTCCTCTTCTGACTTCGCACTTTGGGGCACAACTTGTTACAAGTCAAAATTCCTCACTTCGATAATGTCACATTATCATTGTCGCAAGTGTCGCACTTTTGTCGCAAGTTTAGTAAATGTCACATTTTCGTTCTTCATATGTTGCATTGCGAACGCCACCATGGAAACACTTGATACATCCTCTAAGACATATTGGAAGGGGTAACCACATCATTTGACAAGCTAAGAAAAATGTTTTGCATTGATAAATGGTCATCTTAATGAACTTTTGGAAGATCAACGCTCCCCTTCTCATAAGAAGGGAGTGCTAGCGCTCCCTTTCCATCGATCAGGGAGCATTGCAGTGCTCTATTGCTCGTTTTGAGGGAGTGTCAATTGGTTGAAAGAATCATGGGAATAAATCCCCCTTATCTCTAAATATATCTAGAGATGATCTGAGTTGGTTTGGCTTGAATTCAAGATTTAGGCTACATATAAGGGAGATGCCACAACTGATGCAGGCATATCCTCAACTTATTCCAAATATAACTAAGGTGGTTGGGCCTCTCAAAGCCTATAAAAGGAGGCATTCTCATGGTGAAAAGGGGGAGAATAATCACCAAAAAGTAATATCATTATGATCGTGGATATTTCGAGCAAGGGGTTGGAAAAGGAGGACTTAGAGAGGTTGTTGCAACTACATTTACATATTGTAAGGGCCTTATAATGTTCTCATTAATATACGCTTGTCCTATTTCCTTCAAGTTTGTGTATGATTGCATATACTTGTCTTTTGTTTATAAATTTAGTTTAAACTAATATTGGTAGAATAAGCAGTATGTGTTGTATTTGTTGTCTATTGGATTGCAGATATCATTAAGGATCTTGAAGATCAAATTCATCCTGGACTAAGCAAGGACAAGCTTTAGAAAAAGGTATAACACACTTTCTTCCTTTTTTCTCTTTGATTATTTTCACTACATTTAAAGGAATGTTACTATACAATGTTAGCATCTTTTTGTCTTGGTAATAGGGGTCTAGGATCAAAGAGGATATTCACCTGTCCGTAAGGGATTTTTCCTACAAAAACATTTCAAGAGGTTGGGAAGAATCCTTTGTCAAATGGAATGATCCCAATGCATATTTATTTTAAATATCAAGGGCATACAGTCCAGCACGGAGATAATCTCTCGTTTATCTTAGGGAGTGAGAAGAGTGTTCTTCCTAGTCTTCCCTTGTCTAAAGAAAATGTTGATTTTGTTTCAGAATCCTCTAGGATTGTCTTTTCACATGCTGAGTGGTGTGGAGCTCAATTCGAAGAGGAATGTTTAGAGAAAAATTTTGTCGGAAACTATTTGGCTTTGAAATATTTTTTCTGGTATGGGGACTTGGGATTTGAGGGGAGAGCTAGGAAAGTGAAGTTGAGGAGTTTGAAGGGGTAGAAAAAGTCAATGAAAAATAGGGAGGGAAGGAATTAAATGACATTCGAAGAAGACATTAGAGTTGAATAATCCCTATATTACCTAGGGAAAACATTGGTTGGACGATTTTCCAGGATTTCCCTAATGAAACGCTCCATTCAAGAGTGGGTAGGGTACTATTGGTAGGATTTTTGGGGGTATTTCCCAACTTTTAATATCTTTTTGAAGGGTTAGCTCCATTTCCTTTTCAAGTCAGAAGAAGATGTCATAAATCTCTTGGATGATAAGTGGTTTTGGGGAACTTGTCCTCTAAACTTAAAATGGTGGCACCCCTATTTTTACCCACAATGGGATGTGATGAAGACATACCCCATATGGGTCAAACTCCCTGGACTACCACTAGATCTTTGGAATCACTGTTTTTTGTGGAATCTAAGGAATTTTCTAGGAAAGACCCTATTGACCCTATATGTGGCCCAACTGATTTCTAAAAACTTGCAAATGATTACAAACCCATGAATAAGTGTTGCTACATCATTTTGCCTAATTGTTTACCATATTATGTAATATAGACATGGGTCCTAATAGGATATTTTTATTCAAGTGAAGGCTAAGGTGAGCTATGTTCCTTAAAAATATAAATGTTGGATACACATTTGATTTGGATTTAGTAAAGGCATGGGTTCATTTATTTTAATTGTAAATCATGTTTACCAAGCGGTTTGATTCTATGTGAAATATACTTAGGATATTTCAAAGTATGATGAAGAAATGTTGTAAATTATTTTCCGTGGTACAGAACAACATTGGATGAAATACATTGGTGTTGAAGGTTTAAAAATATATGGGTCACATTTCTTGTAAAACCCTATGTTCATATCACATCATGCAAGAAATGCATCAGGGTGACAAGTTTGAATGCACATCATATAGTTGGTTGTTGGAATTAATGGTGATGTGATGGAATTCGCAAGTGAATTTAGTATGGATAGTTTGGGATATTGTAGCCTTGAAGTGCATTAGGGTTGAGATTTTCTCATTGCATAAGTTGTTAGTGGAGTTGGAAATTTTCCCTATTCTCATGCATCAAATTTGAGCTTAACTTTGGTAGATTGGTAACCAACTTGGAAGTATATTTAAGGAGCAGAGTTGAAGTCTAAAAACACAAATTCATAAGGATTTCCTTTGTCATTCAAAAATTAAGATAAAATACAGTGGCTCAATGCGCTAACTATAGACATGGTAATATTATGAACTTTAAATTTCATTCTTTAAGTTTGAAATGACTCATTTTCATCCTTACATTTTCCCTTCATTCATGTCATGTCAGAGTAATTTCACTTTGTTCTACACATTTAGACAAACTAAGTATTGACCTAGGTTTTTCACTCACTTTACTTACATTCTCTTTGTTGCATTTTTTCCATCAAAGGATGCTCAAGATTTTATTAATACAAATGATAGATTCTCTATATTACCTATTACCCTCAGCGTCGATTCACATTTTAGTTTGTCATGAACATAGCATGCATACATTCCTTTTTCCTTCCACCTTTATTCTTAATCACTTTTACTACTAAATATTCATATGTATTATCTAAACTGTGACTTTTAGTTATTATGCGGTGCTTGATCAATAATTGTTAACCATCAATGATTTTCATGTAGCTATAGGATGAAATTAAAAGTGTATTGTGTTTCATCTTTACTCTATTATAAGATGAGTTTTGAAAGAAGACCAAAATAGAAATTGGTTATGCTCCAAAATGAATTTTTTTTCATATATTTATGAAGAGTTCCTTATTCCCGCCCATGTTCAAAAAAATATGTATATAGAAAATATGCATGTTAATCAAATCCTTTAAAATGTGAAAGAAAAAGATACATGATAAAAAGGAGTTTGTATTTTTCAAGTTTGTATGCAATACACATTTCACATTTTAAAACCTCAAGATTCCATAACTCGAGCCATGGATAAATTGTTTGAATGAATTTTTAATGAAGTATTGTTTTTGTTTAAGGTTGTGAGCTTGAAACATTTTATGGAATGGAAGATATCATTATGAATGTATTTTTTAGATGATTGTTTTCAGCAAAGGATTAAGGGGATATCGGAGGAAACACAATTCGGTAGAGGGAAGAAATAAGAGAATAATATTTTCTATTCATTTTGATTCCAATTCTGATGAATTCAATTATTTGGCACAAATTGGGAACCTTTTCTTGGGTGTACAACAAGATTTGCCTCAACCCTTGAGACCTATTAATGCACTTATATAACCCCATCCAAGTATAGTTGATATCCCTCTTCATCCACAACCTAGACCTATCAATGATGGATGGGAAGAAAATCAAAATATGTTTGTCTCTGGAAATGCAAATTGGACCATCAATCATGAAAAAAAACCTCGACCTTGACTTGTTGTTGCTTATATGGCTACTTCATCTAACTCGTTTACCCAAAATCAACCTTACATTGAGATTAAATCCTCTTCATTGAAGTTTCTTGAAATAAAAAGGAAAGAAACTCATGGAAATGTCGTAAAGATCTAAATATTCAAAATCTTCTTTTGTCCACTCCTAGACAAGTACTTGGGAGATACAAGAGGATAGTAATAAAGAAATTTATCATCTATATATGTTTCCAGAAGTATCTCAGTATTGATACTTTTTGTTTATGATTACTTTGATGATGTAGGTGAAATTTTGACTTGGTTTAACATTTTAAAATTTTGACTTCAAAGAAAAAATTATACTTACAATATTTTTGAAAGATCATGCTTTATATCATGGAGAAACAAGGTGGTGATATTAATAGATCATGTTGTATTCTACACATATTATGGTCACAAGTGATGTGTGATTCATTATTTATTGATTCATAAAGATTAATTTGAATGTTAAGTGATGAAAATTAATGTGAACATATAAACCCCAAGTGGTATTAGTCATACCCCTATCTATTTTAATGTTACTAATATAATCCCAAATTCATTTTCATTGATCACATTTCCCCTCTTTTTTCTGTGAGTGTTATATATAGATATATACGTCACGCTTTCATATGAGAGCATAAGATTTGTGTATTGAATACCAGACTACTATCATTCATGAAAAAACTTTCTTATTCCACTAGCTTTCTTTCTCTCATCAAAGTCATGTCTTTACTTTGGTCTTGCTGGGATAGTTAGTTCTTCCTAGCTCACTCATCAAGGCTATTGTGTTTATAAAACAGTCACTTCCAGAGATATATATATATATATATATATATATATATATATATATATATATATATATATATATAACGATTGAAACTAATTAATTGTTTAAAAAAAGTACAGAAAGAGGAGAGAACAATGGAGGGGAGAAGAATTGTGAGAGGTATGCTAAATCTTTATGACACATTCTGCAATTGATTTTATTTCATTTATACTAAGCTTTATGAGCGCTGAATAGCTTTGTTTTCTGCAAAAATTTCTTTAAAAATGACAAGGAAAGGAAAGGCAACATGAGGCTCATTTGATCTTCTTAAGGTTATTTATCTTTTGCATGGTTTTCTCTCTTCATAAGTTATGATTCTGTTCAATTCTAATCAGCACTATCCTATGCATATTTTAACCATGGGCTACACAATAATTGAAGTGGTCTAAGCCATATTGTAGAATCATTTTTCTTTTATTGTACTTGGTTGTTTTTATATGATTTAGATTACATCTTAAGCTTCATAGGAAATTTATATTCCAAATTCTCATAGGAATTTGAAAAACTTGTTTTGTCATAACTGATATATGAATCAATAAAGATCGTTACATTGCTTTCATGGTTTATTTTATTGATGGTTTGAAAAAATAATCATATTTTATTTATTTATTGTCCTGTTATACTTTATTTTATAGCATATTTTATTTTATGTTCCATTTATTCTTTAAGCAGCTTACTTTTATCTTGTTTAATTTTAATTATGTAATTGTATTATTACTCTTTTCATATTATTTTGTACATATTTTTATTTATTTGAATTTGTTTTGGAGAAAACTAAAAAATTTAAAACATTATTAAATTAAAAAATTTAAATGCCAGGATTTCATGAATGTCAAGTCCATAAAATATCTTTAAGGATTAAAATTTAAGGTATCATTCTCTTCTACCTTCTTTAGCCTTTTGAGGTTCAATGTTTTTTGAGTGGAATGTTATAGTTCCACTCTCAATGGACCCTAATAGTGGATCTGACTTATCAGTACTTGGTGAATAGGGTAGTGGTGAAGTTGTTGGTTAGCATTGATCTGACATAAGGTCTGGTTGAAAGAATCAACGTGGAGGTCAAGAACTGGGTATATAATTAGACATTGGAGTATATAAATGTCCCATTTCTATGTGTAATATGTCCTGAGGTTGTCCATGTGGTTAATGACTATTCACATACTTTTAGGAAAAAGAATCGGTAGAGGAAGGAAAATTTCTCTCCCTCTCAAACTACAAATAGAAAGGAGAGTCCTCGACTCAACAATGGTGTATCTGGGAAATATTGTAACAACAAAAATGAAAATATAGAAGGTACAAAGGAAATGGAAAATCAGCAGATCATGTCTCCAATAGGTAGGCCCTTCAAATCTAAATCCATATTGAGACTCCCAGTATTGGATAAAGCTTCTCCTCAACCTAAGTGTGTTGAGTCATCTCAAGTTGAAATTTGAGAGCTTCGAGAGTTTTGGGGGGCTAGTAATGTCTCAACATTGGAGAATGGAGTGGCATTGGGCTCTATCTTGGGGATGGAAGGAGTGGTTGATGGTTCTCTACTTGTAAATTATGTACTGATGAAACAAACAAAGGGGTTTGTGTAAGGGAGGTTGATGTTAGAGAAAGTGTCGAACAAGGGACTCCATCAAGTGAAGGGAAAAGAGATAGAAGTGGTTTCAACTTCGAAGGTTCATGGTGACAAAAATTCCCCTCCTAGTGGGCTCATGGAACCTGGTAGGTATCTTCTTGATGTCCCTTCACATCCCCATTTTTTGGAGAAAGGTGAATTTGGGAGTTGTTTCGATCCTAGAGGTTTTAGAGTCTTCAAACATTTATAGGACATCCAATTTTAGTCAATATTTGAACCTAAAAGTAGACGATATTTAGTGAAAAGAAGGGTAATGATAAGTTGAAGGACACTTGGAAGTGGTGCTAGCTCCAAAAAATCCCATGGCACAACACTATTTAATGATGCTTGAAACAATCCTTGTTGATCAAGCTTAAAGAAAAAGACTTGGAACTTGACCTAGATTTCAATTCAGAATAGGGTAAAGGAAAGCGGATTATCTATGTAGAACCTATTTATACCATTGCAACTGGAAAAATCCAACCAAATGAGTTAGAGGATCTTGAGGATGGGGAGATCCTCTTCCATTTTCAGATGGGGGTGAAAGGTACCCCACTACATTTCATTTTTTATTTAAAAAGACAAAATAACATGTTCTCAACTGAGGATATCAAAAGATTCAAGCTACCAACAATGCCACATCCTCAACCATACACCATCGGTTATTTGAGCCAAGGATGAGACATTCATGTCAGCCAGCAGTTTCGCTTATCCTATGGCATCAATCCCTTCAAAGATGAGGTATTGTGTGATGTTTCCCCACTTGAATTTTATGATGTACTTTTAGGACAAACTTATATGTGGAAAAATCAAGTTGTTTATTAGTCCCATCCCCATAGGGTCATTATTACCTTGGTACGTCAGTCCTACAGGGTACCAGAGGTAGTTCCGACTAATGAAATTTCATTTATCTCATCAAAATACTACCAAAAGATAATCTCTCAAACTGCAAATTTTTTCCTCTTCGTGGTTTAGTTAAAATGCGAGTGAATTATCACCAAGACAACTTCAACATAGGTTCTCTCTACACATTAGAAGTAAGTGGACAATGTGGTAGAGGAATATAGAGACATCTTTGCCTCACCTATAGTGGTGTCTCTGCACTGTCATGTCAAACATCCCATTGACTTTATACCTGGGTCTTTGTTACCTAATGGTACCATATACAAATGCTCACTTCCAGAGACTGCAAAAATAAAACATCATATTCATGAGATCGTATTATAAAAGGGCCACATTCGACCAATATTCTCATCTTGTGGAAGATCAATTGTGTTGGTATAAAATAAGGATGGGATATGTCAAATTTGTATTGATTATAGATTCCTAAACAAACACATTGTCAAGAACCAATACCTAATCCCCAAAATTGATGATATTATTGATCAGATCAAGGGTGCCAAGTTCTTTAGTAAGATTGATCTGAAGTCAGGCTAACACTAGATAGAAAAAACCGATGTATGGAATGTTGGGTTGTTATATTCTTTGAAGTGAAATTATAGTCAAGTTGAATCAACTGACGGTCAAAGTCGAGGTAGATTGACAACAATTCTAAGGTCAAGGGAGTCGACCGGGTAAATTCAAAGTTGAATATATCAACGACAATTCAACCGACAAGAGGTCAAAGTGCAGGTGTGAGATGACTGACTAGAGATCGTATGGAGGCCGACTGGTAATCGACTAGTAAACCCAACTTAGAGTCAACTGTAACAGAACCCTAGTATTTGACGGATTTGTAGCAAATTATATGCATGGATCTGTAACCATTTTTGGGCGCCAATATTTAGGGATTTTCCTATTGTAAATCCTATAAAGAGGTGTGTTGTAATGTTGTAAAGGATGTTGCAACTGATTTTTTTGTTGTTGTTGTAAGGTAATTGTATAATGCACTTTTGCAGGTTAATGCATGTGTAAGTATCGGTTGTTGGTCATGCATATGTAATCCAAATTGGCTACAGGGTTGTTCTTTCATGTCAAAGAGGTTATATGTCGATTCTATCTTAGGTGTGGACCAAGGTTAGACATGTAAACTTTTATTTTGATTGAATAAGACAACAAGAGAGAAGAACACTCAAAGGGATGTTAGTTTTCCTGGCTAAGGATTTCTAGGGTAAAATCTCGATGTACTGTGTGATCGCTTGTGACATTTTCTTTCTTGATTAAATTCTTCTTCTCTTATATTAGGATTAGTGTGGAAATTTCTTTCATTTCCTGAGATGTGGCATCAAAGCTTAGGTCTACCCTGACAAGTGAGTTATTAGAGAGGTGTTATGCTTTGGAAAGTATATGAAATCTTGATTTGCAAATCCTGAATCTGAGAACTAAACCCTAGGTACAATAAGATTCATAATTCATAAATTGTGTTAAAGATCACGGTAAAAAATGGTGAGACGTTCTAGAATAGAGATAGAAAGATTAAATGGAGAGAATTTTGAGCTTCAAAATCTTAAAATGGAAGTTCTTATTGTATATCGATAAAAATGGATAGGGGTTTGTCCAGGTGCCCAGCCGACAATCACGTCGATGGAAGAATGGGAGAATCTATAAAGAAGAGAAAGAAGTATGATTCAGATTTGTCTTGCAGATTTAGTTCCCCTTAATATCTTAGGTGAAGATTCGGCCAAGAAATTGTGGGACAAGCTTGGAAGATTATACCAGTCAAAATATCTAGTAAATAAGTTGTTTCTCAGGAATAAAATGTATCTTCTGAGGATGAGTGATGGCAGTTAGGTGACTGAGCATTTAAATGTGTTTAATATAGTGTTAAGTTAGTTATCATCTGTGAATATAAATATCATTGATGAAGAGAAGCGTATCAACCTATTATGTTATTTTCCATACTCCTTGGATAGCTTGGTCGTGGATATTGGCAGTAATAGAACCACACTAGAACTAGAGGACGTGTTTTCTTCTCTATTTTCGGAAGACATGAGAAGGAAGGACATGGAATGATTGACCAAAGATACTTTGATAGTGAGAGGTCGATCAATAGACAAAGATAAAGGCCAATTCTTTGGAAGAATGTCTAATTCGAATGGTAGATATAAATCCTTGGTTCAGTCGACGCGACGAGGCTGTAAATGCAGTAAGGCTAGGCATTATAAAAAGGAATGTAATTCGAAGTAAACAGAAGATAGTTTTAGATCCGATGAGAAGCAGTTGAATGAGAGAAAGACGACCTTGAATAGAGGAGGTGATGTGTACCTGGCGTTAACCAGTACACAGTCTGATCAAGATGTTTGGTTAATCGACTTCTGAGAATCCTATCATATGACACCACATAAATAATGGTTCTATGAATATGAACGATATGATGGGGGTGATGTGTTCTTGGGGGACAACTCAAAAACTAGAATTGTTGGAAGGGGAATATTTTCACTGATACTGTAGGATGGGAGGAAACGAATCCTTCTAGGTGTACTAAACATTTTGGGTTTGGCAAGAAACTTGATATTTGTCGGCAAGATGAGTGATGTAGGTGTGCATACTCTGTTTCAGAAGAATTCATGAAAGATGGTCAGAGGTGTAATGGTATTAATAAAAGGATTTTGGATTGGTACCCTATACAAGTTCTTAGGGAATGCCAACTTGACTGGAAGAAACAACATTGTTTCTCCTGAAATCGACTCAACTGCAACTAGAATCGACTTGATGTTGACAAAACTCGACTCGACTCGAGCTAAGTCGGTTCAAATCAAATCAAAAAGACATGATGAATTTGACCCGACCAGATAATGGCATGAGAGGATGGGACACATGTGGTTTAGAATTTGACTTTTGTGAACATTGCATATATGGGAAACAAAGTTGGGTGAGGTTCCAATTTGGAGCGACAAGTGAAAATGGGATTCTAGAACTGGTGCATAGTGATGCATTTGGCCCGATTATAGTGCCTTCACTTGGTGGATCCCTGTATTATGTCTCCTTCGTAGATGATTTTTCCAAGAAGATGTGGACATATTTCCCAAGGAAGAAATTAGAGGTTTCTGATATATTTAAGGAGTTTAAAGTTCTTGTGGAAAACTAGACAAAAAAGAGAATTAAAGTGTTGAGAACTGACAATGGTGACGAAATCTATGGAAAGTAATTTCATCAGTTTTGTAATAAGTGTGGCATAGCAACCAAAAATAACACACCATATACACCACAACAAAATGGAGTTACTGAGAGAATGAACTAAACGTTGATGGATAAGGTAAGGAGCATGCTTAGTGGTGTTGGGCTCGCATAAGAATTCTGGGCGGGGGCAGTCGAGACTACAAGATATCTGGTGAATATGTCTCCTTCTTCGTAGTCAACATGATTCCAAATGAGGTATGGTGTTGGAGCAGGAAATTTTGGGAGTAAGCACAAGAAACGAGGAAGAATGGACCAAAGGAAACAACGAGCACCAGAAAAGAAGGAAGACTAGTGTGACAAAGGGAAAAGGAAGCAGTGCATCAAGAAAGAAGGAAGATCGGTGCAATGAATGGTTGGATCGAAGACCAACCGTGTGGAAGATAGTTAGAAAGTGGGCAAGTGGATTCCACTTAGAGTTAGGATTTTGGAGTCATAATGTAAGGGATTTCACCCATTTTGTAGTATAAATATGATGTAAGAGGAAGCTACAGGTGTCAATGTATGGATAGCGATAGTGTAGAATCTACCTTTGGAGCATATTTTTGAATCTAAGTCAAAATTTGCATTTTTTTTAGAGTTGTGGAGCTAGACAGAGTTAATGTTGAGATTTAATTGAGGGTGAGGTCACAATTTGTGGAGCTTGGTGCAATGATTCTCAACCTCGCATGCACCGTTCATAACTTTTGATGTAATGCGTGCATCATTATTTTGATGAGAATAAAGAAATAAGCAGAAGATCTTTCTAGACGCATCCCAGGGGGGTGAACCACAATAAAAATGGTGTTTTTATGTGTGATGTGTTCTTTTTACATGCTTTATTTTGATTGAATGGTTATATGAATGCATCTATTAGGGTTTATTTATAGTGCGTGCTAGTATAATGAATGTTGTTGAATGGATAAAATGATAGATCAGATGATTGTTATAGTAGAATTAAAGTTAAAGTAGAACATTAGTAAAAACAACATCCCCAATCCCTTCCATAAATGTGTACATCTGCGTCCCACAATAACCCATAAACCATCTTCGATGATACATCATTGTGCACTTTATGCGTTGTGTAGCCTTCTAGCTTTTTGGTTTACCAGAAGGGATGATGGTGAAAAGAGTTTTTTTGGAGAACTAAGGTAGAACCCAGGTTGGCCCATACATCCAACAAATGGTTTTGTTGCCAGCGAGAACTCAGAAGGACAACCTGGAAGGGGTTTGGTGAAGAATATTCAATGGTAAAAAGGGATGTTCAGGCCATGGAATCCTATGAAGAAAGAGATTGAAATATGGTTGGAGACAAAGCAGTTAGAGTTTGTGAAAAAATATAATAAGGGTTCGAGGTACACACCGTGCCAGTGTCTCCAATGGTATGTTTTTACTAATTTGCATGAAGCATATTTCTATTATTTTTCAGAGTTATTACATGAGTGGTTATTAAGATTGAAGGATACCCATCCAACTAATCATATCAAGCTAGTAGATTGGACTACTAAAAATATTCTGCAACTGGAAAGGGTTAATAACAAATTCACATGCGTAGTAGATATTTGGTTAGACAGTATTACTGCAGGTTTTATTACCGAATTTACAGTAGACACAATAAATTCATATATTGTTACAAAGAAAGATTTCTTGAGGGGACCCAGAGGAAGGTAATTCAGTTCACTTTACACGTTGATCAAAATCTCACTACTTGATAAAGGCATGATGACCATGTAATCATACAACTAGATCACTCTGCGTGCATGGGGGAGTTGGGGGAAGCACTAAGGAAGATTTGAGAAATGGAGAAGGATCTGGAGAGTAGCCAGAATAAGGAAGCAATGGACCCATCATGATGGATGATGAACATACCAGGGAAATCATAAGGAAAGTTGGTGTGATACAAAGTGGATGACCCTACCAGTATAATATGAATAGCAAGAAGAGGGTAGTAGTTGAGCGAGAGGGCTTGGAAAACAATGAGGAAGAGGTAGAGGATCTTCATGCCACAAGGATATATTGCATGCCACATGTTGTTCTTGAGTTTATACTAAGGTTTCAAGTATAATGTCAGGCATCAAGGAATGAGGAAAGGTTTCAATGTTCTCCTCTTACCACCGAAATTATAAGAGAAAAGTTCTTTCAATCAAATTAATATTGTAACATCTCAGAGGTTGTTTCTTGCATCTGAGTTAAATTTGAAATATTGAATGAAATGAAAGAAAACATAAAGATGCTAATCAAAGCAAGGCATCAATTACTGAGTAATATTACTTTGTAACAGAAGAAGAAAGTGAAATGATGTAACCTTCAATGAAGTATAAAATATAGTCTCTAAGTAACATAGAGGTCTTGTATTTGCTAACAGTCAATACAAAGGAAAATTGGTTTGTTATCAGACTACTAAGTGAAATATAACCACAACAGATGTTGTACTAAATTGTGATTTAAACATTCATCAAGTAAATGTATATGAAATTATGTTGTAATATGGAAGGACGGAAGAACACATAATTTAGAATAAATGAAATGTAGAATCTCTAGTCTGCATTTGTATTAATTATCAATAAAAAGATTTTCTCCTTTACAATTGACAAAAAGCAACCTTTGATCAATTCTCAAAATGTATATTTATACAAGCTTTAATCATTTGAAATTATATCATTCTAAAGGTTTTGGTTACAAATGAGAAGGTGAAACGCTTCACTTCGTTATCTCTTGTCTTCTCTCATGTTGGCAGGGCATTTTCCTTTCTTTGTCTCCTAGATCCAAAATAAGGTAGTATGAGCAACTGTATTACTAGCCTCCAGAAGTGTTCCCTTTCCCTTGTTCAATACAATTGATACAACTTTCTACCAACTGAGTTATCAACTTGGAAAGTTTTGTTTGGTCATTTGCCTCGAAAATGTAACACTTATTTTACAGCTATGGCAATCTTTCTCCTATTTTCCCATCTACTATAATGATAGACGATAGTTGTAGATTTGGTTTTATTAACCATTTATCTATTTGAGCAATGTCAACCTGTCTTATCTGAGAGAGATCAACTTGGTCTCTTTCCAAATTTTCCTTACTATCTAGCAAATGTTTGGCTATGTTGATTTTACCCAACATCCCAGAGCTACTTTCCTTATCAAGATCTAACAATTTTTTATTCACCAGGCCAAATGTTTCTTCATAGGAATCTCTTACCTCTTTAGCCATTTTTTTGTTTTCTACTATATTGTGCTCCCATGCCTTTAGCAGGATATTACCTCTGGTTTTCTCTGGAATTGATAATATAGAAGCGATGACTATTTCCTCTTTTGATGACGATATAATAGCCTCCTAAAAGACACCTCGAGTTGCCTTATCTCCTCTTTCTCTTAAGGTGATATTATTTAACGCTTGATCTATAATCTAAAAATGATTCTGGATGATTTCTACTTTAGAAAGTAAATCCTGTTGAGATGCTTCTATGTTCTTTCGTATTTCCATGGCTTGAGTCTGGAATAATATTATATCTATGACCTGGCTTTCAGTAGAATTTAATTTGGATTGCAGTTGTTTTATTAACTCCTCTTGTTGATTGACCTGTGTTTGGTGTATTTGAGTTGATTGGTGCATTTGCTCGAGATTGGATTTGAGTTGTTCGATTTCCTATTGGTCAACTGCTTTGTCTTGTTCAAGGTCTTTGTATGCCTCATTGATAGCATTCATCTCTACAACTGTTATCCGAGTCTGTAATTTGCTAATTAATAGGTCTTTTTGTTTCAACCGTTCGTTCAAGGTCCCGACTGAATATTGGTTGGATGTTGCATAAGCCCCCTGTTATCCCCGATATCTAGGGATAACTAGGAGATCATGTCTCGAGGCCCACAGGTCCTAGACATGGAGTACCGAGAGCAGGATTGACCTGAGCATGGCCCTGGAGGGCCCATCCTTCCTCTTCTTCAACATACTTGTCCTGTTAGCAGCAACAGCTTCCATCACCATCGGCTTGGACTTGCATCGGAGAGGACTCTTTCTCCATGAGGTAATTGGTCCAAGGTATCATGGTATGTGTCATGTTTGATCATTACGACCTTCTTATATATGCATTAGGTTCCTTTCATTTCTGATGATTGCTTGGATCTTACACTAATCCACTTGACCATTGTTGGGGTGATTAATGGGGTGACTTAGCAAGCTGATATTCATGGGTTTTGGTTAGCCACCAAGGGGGATTTGCAGAGCCATCGTCCGCTCCCACCATTCTGTCATTTTACATCTTATCTCCCGCACATCCATCCTGTTCCCCTAGTCCGTCCATTAGGATGACCTTTTTGGGGATACACTTTGTCCTATGGGAAGAAGGGGCTAAAGGCCCAGGGGGTAAAAGCAGCTAGTAAAAGATAAAATCCATAAGAAATGAAACCTAGAGATGCTTCACCCAGGGGATCCCCGAGAAGGCAATAAAAG